>OZ024822.1:66220142-66440559 GCA_964016985.1 Anodontia alba | reverse complement strand
ACTAGCACAAAAGGCACCCAAATTAAAACTTCCAAGAGAAATTTTATTTGTGTTGAGGTTTTACGGCCCAGTCAACCCAATGGGATCATGTCAAGCATGGTCAGTTTACTTAACCACACGTTTACTGGGCAGGCTTAGTCCTCTAAGCAGTTAACCAGTATTGTGCAATTCTTTTGCCAGAAACTGATAACTGCCCTTCTTGAATCAGCAGAAGGGAGAGAATGACCATAGAAAATATTTCCCAACTAGACAAAGTGCCCAGTGGGGCACATATACCCCCAACTAGCGCTACCGCCACCTTTTAAAGAGCACAAATTATGTAGCTTTGACTCTGGAGATGGCAGTTGTATGCTATATGTTATAACATTGAAAAAAAATTCAATCACACAGTAATATGAAGCCCTTGACCTCAAAGGTCAGGCACAGGTGCAGGGATTGAGCTAAATAAAACTTTAGCCCTATAACTATCACCATATACCAGTGAAATCAGTCTTTATAATATAAGCAAAAATGACATTTGTATGAAATGTCTGTGACCTTGACTTAAAAGCCATGCCCCAGCTTGGGGATGGTGCTGTGAGAAACTTCAGACCTATATATACCATCATGCTTAATATTAATGAAACCAACAAACGGGTCTTCATAATATAGCTATATAAACTTAGATGCATTTTTTTTTTTTTTTTTTTTTTTTACTTTTATATGAAATTTCTAAGTCTGTGACCTTGACCTCAAGGTCATACCCCAGGATAAGGATGATGCTGAGTAAAACTCTAGACCTATATCTACCAACATGTAAAATATAAATGAAATTCCTCGAAGGGTCTTGATGGTATAGCTATATAAACATAAACACAAAAAATTTGATTTATTTATGAAAATTCTAAGTCCGTGACCTTGACCCCAATGTTATTCCCTGGGATAGGGTTGGTGCTGATAAAAACTTAAGCCCTATATCTACCATCACGCCAAACATGAATTAAATCCATCAAAGGCTCTTCATAATATAAGGTCTTATAAACTTTAACATAAAAACTTTGACCCTAAGACAAAAATAAAGTATGAACAAATAATGCTTCAACGGATGGATGGACAGACAAACAGATTCCTTGCTGATAGCTATATCCGCTCAACCTTTCAATTAGGGTATAATAAAATTTAACAAAAGGTCTTGATGATATGGCTATATAAACTTAAAAGCAAAAACTTTTACTTTTAAATGAAACTTCTAAGTTCGTGACCTTGACCTCGGTCACACCCGGGGTGGGGATCATGCGGTGTAAGACTCTAGGCCAATATATAGCAACATGTCAAATATAAATGAAATTCCACAAGGGTCTTGACGATATAGCTATATAAACTTAAACACAAAAATTTTGACATTTTTATGAAAATTGGAAGTCCGTGACCTTGACCCAAAGGTCACCCCCCGGGGTGGGGATGGTGCCAATAAAAACTTTAGAGCTATATCTACCATCATGCCAAATATGAATTAAATCCATTAAAGGGTCTTCAAAATATGAGGTCTAATAAACTTTAACGTAAAAACTTTGATGCTAAGACAAAAATAAAGTATGAACGAATAATGCTTCAACGGATGGACAGACAGACCAACAGATTCCTTGCTGATAGCTATATCCGCTGGCCTTTCAATTAGGGAATACTGAAATTTAACAAAAGGTCTTGATGATATGGCTATATAAACTTAAACGCAAAATTTCTTTACTTTTATATGAAAATTCTAAGTCGTGACCTTGACCTCGGTCACACCCTGAGTAGGGATCAGGCGGAGGAAGACTCTAGGCCGATATCTAGCAACATGTCAAATATAAATGAAATTCCTAAAGGGTCTTGATGATATAGCTATATAAACTTAAAACACAAAAAACTTTTTTATGAAAATTCTAAGTCCGTGACCTTGACCCCAAGGTCACATCAGGGGTGGGGATGGTGCTGATAAAAACTTTAGACCTAAATCTACCATCATGCCAAATATGAATGAAATCCATCAAAGGATCTTCAAAATATGAGGTCTTATAAACTTTAACGCAAAAACTTGGACCCTGACTTTTTTAGGAAAATTCGAAGTCCGTGACCTTGACCCCAAGGTCACCCCCAGGGTGGGAATGGTGTTGATAAAAACTTAAGACCTATATCTATCAACATGCAAAATATGAATGAAATCCAACATAGGGTCTTCAAAATATGAGGTGTTATAAACTTTAACGCAAAAACTTTGACCCTGACTTTTTTATGAAAATTCTAAGTCTGTGACCTTGACCCCAAGGTCACCCCCAGGGTGGGGATGGTGCTGATAAAAACTTTAGACCTATATCTACCATCATGCCGAATATGAATGAAATCCATCAAAGGGTCTTCAAAATATGAGGTCTTATAAACTTTAACGCAAAAACTTTGACCCTGACTTTTTTATGAAAATTCGAAGTCCGTGACCTTGACCCCAAGGTCACCCCCGGGGTGGGGATGGTGTTGATAAAAACTTTAGACCTGTATCTATCAACATGCAAAATAGGAATGAAATCCATCAAAGGGTCTTCAAAATATGAGGTGTTATAAACTTTAACGCAAAAACTTTGACCCTGACTTTTTTATGAAAATTCTAAGTCCGTGACCTTGACCCCAAGGTCACCCCCGGGGTGGGGATGGTGCTGATAAAAATTTTAGACCTATATCTACCATCATGCCAAATATGAATGAAATCCATCAAAAGGTCTTCAAAATATGAGGTCTTATAAACTTTAACACAAAAACTTTGACCCTGTGACGGAAAGACGAACTAACGAACGAACGAACGAACGAACGAATGTACGAACAAACGAACGAACGTACATAGGAACGAACGGACGGACGAACAGACGAACGGAAAAGCGAAAACTATATACCCCCACATACTTCGTATGTCGGGGGTATAATCAATCTCCACAAAAGAATGTTGCCGACCTTGGCGGGGTTTGAACCTGCGACCTCCTGATCTCCAGTCGGACAACGCAGCCAACTGAGCCACCGAGACCGGCTCCAAGAGAAATGCAGATGTAAATGTGTATGTAAATTTGACTGTAAACTTAAACATTTGTTAGACTGATTACGAATGTGACATATGTACATATGGAAGTAACAGCATGGCGAAACACTATATGCCCGACTGCTGCCTTCAGCAAGCCAGCATAGCCTGCCTGAATTGCACTTTGCCAATAAAATGAAACAAGAACTCTGCTGGAGCCTATTTCTCTCCTGTATTGGACAAAGTCATGTGTGTATGATACATAACATACTTCAAACTTCGGGTCATACTGACCCATAATCGAAAAAGTATGCTTATACAATTAATTCTCTTTAAAATATAAAGCAAAATCAAAGGATCATGAAATATAGGTCACTGTGATCTACATTTATTTTAAAGTCAAACTTTGGGTCATACTGACTCATAATTGGAAAGTCTGATGTTTATACACCAAATATTCTTAAAGCTATCTGGTTTTGTTTGTTTGTGTTGAGGTTTTACGGCCCAGTCAACCCAGTGGGGTCGTCGAGCGCGGTCAGTTTACCTAATCACACGTTTACTGGGCAGGCTTAGTCCTCTAAGCAGTTAACCAGTATTGTGTACATTCTTTTGCCAGAAACTGACAACTACCCTTCTTGAATCAGCGGAAGGGAGAGAATGACTGTAGAAAATATTTCATGATCAATCTCCACGAAAGAATGTTGCCAACCTCGGCGGGGGTTGAACCCGCAACCTCCTGGTCTCCAGTCGGACGGTGCATCCAACTGAGCCACCGAGGCAGATAAAGCTATCTGGTAAAATCACTGGACTGTGAAATATAGGTCACTGTGACCTACATTTATTTTGAGGTCAAACTTCAGCTTATACTGATTTGTAATAGGAAAGTATGGTGTTTATACATGGAATACTTTTCAAAATATAAAGCAAAACCACCGCTGTAAAATTAGGTTAATGACCTACATTTATTTTAAGGAATAAACTTTGGGTCATATTGACTCATAATCGGAAAGTATGATGTTAAAACATGAAATACTCTTCAAGATATAAGGCAAACACACTTTGGACCCCTAGCCCCACCTAAGGGCATGACCAACTTTCTAGCATAAAAGTTACCCAAGTTATGACCTCCAAGAGAAACACAGACGTAAATGTCGAAGTAAAATCAGACCTGTTTAGCCCACCCCAAGGCATGATCCAGGGGCAACTTTAGCACAGAGTTGAAGGTTTAGGTCTGGGTAAGTAGCATACCAAAATTTAACTTCCTAGCATAAAAGGTACCCAAGTTATGACGTCCAAGAGGAATGCAGACGTAAATGTTAATGTAAAGTTTAATGCAAAATCTGACCTGTTATATATTTTGACCCCCTAGCCCCACCCCAGGGCAGGACCCAGGAGCAACTCTAGCACAGAGTTAAAAGTTTAGGTCTGGGTAAGTAGCATACCAAATATCAACTTCCTAACATAAAAGGTACCCAAGTTATAACCTCCAAGAGAAATGCAGATGTAAATGTCAATGTAAACTAGAATGTTGTTACTAGCATGACACATACGGACATAACATCATGGCGAAATGCTATATGCCCAATTGTTGCCGTCAGCAGTCAGAGGCATAAAAATATATATCACCTGCTGCATTTGTGATTAGCACTTAAACAGTTAATATACTGATAAAAAAATCAGACTTTCAATTTGGCAATTTTCAAATAAAAGCTGAACCAAATAAAATATGCACCATTTTATGAAACAGGACTCGGTCTGTTGCTACAATCTTTCAGTTACATCCCAGCTGCGTCTGATTGTACCAGACAGCTAAAGTGCTTTATACTTTATTTATTGTAATTCTCACTGAAATATGTCCCAGACACTTAATCATGACAATCCAGTCCCTCCAGATAAGGTATTACCATAATAAATCTGAGAATTGGGACAGACAGGCCTAAGCAATCAATGTAGCCTGTAGAATGTGGCATCTGATCAGGGTTAACACTGTCTGTCACTCATCTGGCAGTTTTCAGACTCATCAACAGGCACCATAATAACCCTAAGTATTAGGACAGATAGGCCTTTGCAAACAGTGTAGGCCCAGATCAGATGTGGTAGAATGCCATGTCTGATCAGGGTCTATACTGTTTGTAATATGTACAGCAATATTTTAGACACATCAATAGGCAGTAGAATGAAGTATTTCAAATTTTAAGACAAGTATGCTAAGGAGATATGGTGTCCAAATACTTAGGGTGAATACGGTGGTCAAACAGACGTTAAAATTTTAGGACCAGTATGGTAAGGAATTAAGATGCCCCAATATATAGGGTTGATCATGCAATTTAGGTTAGTTTTGGCAGCTAAAAAAATACAGGATACTGTATTTACCCTAAGTATTTGGTCACCTCAATTCCTTACCACACTTGTTCTAAAATTTGAACAAGTATAATTTACTATCCAATGTTGTGTCTAAAATTGCTGAATAAGTGGCAAACAGTGCAGACCCTGATGAGACCCTGTGTTCTATAGCATCTCATCTGGGTCTACACTGTTTGCTCAGGCTTGTCTATCCGACTACATATGGTAAATATCATAGTCCTGTTATAATGCTATGGTTGGAGTACATGGAGTTTTTTTTTTACTGGGAATTTCTTGGCCAAGTGAACACTATTAAGGTCATGTACAACCAGTCAGTTATAGTAAAAAAACAATTTTCCTTAGTCCTCTAGGCTGTTACTAAGCAAGTACTTTGTGAACATACATGTACTTTTGCTAGTAACTGACAATGGCCCTTCTTGAATCAGCAGAAGGGGGAGAATAACTGCAGATATCATTTCCTGATCATTCTCCACTAATGTCAAGTGACCGAGCTGGGATTCAAACTTGTAACCCTGAATCTGCAGTAAGTGTGATGAATGAACAGACAAATGGATGACTGAAGGAGGGAATCGTAATATGCCCTGTCAAGGGTGTATCTGGTGGGTATTCATCATAAGAATGAGTACCCATCTTGAGGCAATTTTACCAAGTACTCACAAGGCATGTTTTGGTTCAAAAATAATAAAATATATCTTAACCCTTAAAATGCCAAGAAAACCTGCATTTGAAAATGTCGCCTGTTTATGTTGTCTGCTGAATATTCTTGCAAACTTTTCAAACCTATTTTTGCATACTGGCAAACTGTGTGGACCCTGATCAGACTGCTCCTAGAGGAGCAGTCTGATCTGGGTCCACACTGTTTGCAAAAATGACTTTTAAAATCACAAGCAGATGACATAGCAGATGATAACTGTTGTGATTGGCCGTTTAAGGGTTAATTAGTCCCTGAAATTGAGCTATGTGGTCCATTTTGTCACAGACACCTCCTTTAGTCAAAGTGGCGCTCTAGGCCCAGAGAGCTATTTCCAATACTCACCCCACTCAGATAAATTAATGAGTATATCAAGGACAGATTCATAATGAAGATCGGAGTTCGGTGAACGAAGGAACTCAACAAGTGTTGAACACAATGATGAAGACAGCAGTTTCTCTTTACAAATCTCTGAAATATAATGAAAGAAACTTAATGACTTAACCTTTATCACTCTCTAGGCATTTTCAGCAGACGACAAATTGATGATATTTTTCTTATTTTTCCCAGAAAACAGGATATGACATTTCGTGCAAATTGTCTCCTAAGGAGACAATTTGCATGAAATGTCATATCCTGTTTCCTGGGAAAAATAAGAAAAATATTTCAAAATGTCGTCTGCTGAAAATTTTACCCAGAGTGCTAAGCGTTAATAACTTTAGAACAGTACAGATTCTAGCTCCAGCTAAAAGTATGCAGTGTAAATATTTTTATTATTTCTTCAAAATGAGTGTGGGCACTCATTAGAAACACCTTGGCAAGACTCTTCCAATGAGTACCAACAATGTTTTTGTGGAGAAATAAAAAAAACTATCATTGCTTTTTGTTGGAAAAAGTGCCTTGTCATGAGCTATGAGTAAAGGCACTTACCCAATCAGCTCTTGCATACAACTGAGTCATGCTCATTTGGACAAAACCGGACTGATCTTTTTCAAGCTGAAATTTCACAACAACTTTTTACCCTTGTTCTGCTGAATAAATTAACATGCCATGCTCACTTCTAAATTTCAGCCAAACGGATTACTTGATCCAGATTCTTACTATAAATTCACATACTAAATAGCAAACAGTGCAGATCCAGATCAGTTGGTTCTGATCTGGATCTACACTGTTTGCAAAGGCAGGGTATATCTGGGTTCAGCAGGACAACGGTTAAATATCTGACAACATTTTATATTAACTTTCATGGATAAAAATTGAAGAAAACAGGTTCTAACATCTCAGAGAGGTTTCAAGTCTGAAATATTCATAGATTTCATAGATCTACACCGACTGTCAAGATAAAATTCACGATTTAAAAATAAAATGTTTGGTGTAAATGTTCTAAAATTTCAAAACAGTCTTGACCCTAATCAGACTGCTCCTTTAGGAACTGTCTAATCGGGGTCTGCACTGTTTGCATAATGCTATTTTGTTAGAAACTTTGGTGTACAAAATTTTATGTCTTTTACCATATATTTTTTAAATATTTTTTTTTCACAAAAACTCCAAATCTCCAATATCATTAGAATTGTTTAAGTGAGATGATTTTAAACTAATCTCAGTATGTAAGTTTCTTGAAGAATACAGAAAAACACAACTGAATTGCATAGCTAATGCTCTGTACCATTTATAAAATTTAAGCCAAGCTTGAGTGAATTCTTAAAACAGCAATGAAAGCAAAGAGCCATTAGATCAGGATCTACACTGTTTGCCACTTTCTTGATTTTAATAGTTATGCATATTTACAAGAATACATCTGTCCCTAGTGAAAGATGGAAAAGTCCAATAATAAATTTGTGCCATCTTAGGAGAATTCCAACAAAATGGCATGTGCGACCATGTGGCATCAGCGATACATATGTGCAGTCTGATCAGAGCCCTTACTGGTCGCTTGGACCTTCTTTTTATTGTAAGCTACACTTAGAAAAGAAAACTAAGCCTCTAAGCTAAAAGAACTGCTGCAAAGGCTGATTTTAGTCTACACTAGTCAGGGCCCAGTTGTTCAAAGCGTCGTTACCTTAACGAGCTCGTTAAGGGTCATTTCGTTAACCTTTTTAGCGGATTCAATACACAATATTTTGATATTTTTTGCTGAAAAAATGTGAGTAGCTTTTGCATTGCAAAAGCTACTCACATTTTTTCAGCAAAAAATTTCAGCATATTTGAGTATCACTCAATTAAAATTTTAACGAATCGTTAACTAACGACATCGTTAGTTTTGAACAACTGGGCCCAGAATGCCAAATTGTCGGAAATATCATACTGTGGCTCAAAATGTTATGAAACTCAGGGCAGAAAGAGTTAAACAGCTTTTCATCCAGAGACTAATATTACTAGTATTGTTCAACCCTCCATGTAGTCAGTTAGTTGTTTTAATTGTAGCAGATAACATTTTTATTTTATTTTTTTTTCATTTTTTAGAGCAAAATAAAGCCCAACATTTCAGGAGAATCATCTGCCCTAGCAGATGATTCAAATGCAATACTAAGCCTTATTTATTCTGAAAAAAAAAAAACAAACAAAAAAACAACAAAAAACAGAATGTCATCTACTGAAAACAAGAGGCCCACGGGCCACAACTCGCTCACCTGAGTGAAACCGCCACTGCAGATATGCAGATGGCATGCATCATTTTTCCAATACTCTTATGACAAGGCAATGGCTTAAACAGTTTTTGAAATATCTTGCTTACAAGGTTAAAATGCTGAAATTTTCAAAACGTTACAAGTAAAATAAGTCACCCCCAATGCCTCCTACCAACTTTTGAGTCAACTGGCATTTCGGTGCAGTAGAAGAAGCAAAAAATAGATTTTCAAGATGGCTGCCATCTTGGATTTCCGATCGGAATGATTATAGCTATTTTCTGATCTACAAGTCACCCTGATGCTTCCTACTAAGTTTCAAGTCAATTGACTTTTAGGTTTCAGAGAAGAAGCGAAAAATAGATTTTCAAGATGGCTGTCATGGAGGCCATCTTGGATTTCCAATTGGCATGATTTGAGCTATTTTTTATGTACAAGTCATCCCGATGCTTCCTAGCAAGTTTGGAGTCAATTGGCCTTTCGGTTCAGGAGAAGAAGCGAAAAATAGCTTCTCAAGATGGCTGCCATGGTGGCCATCTTGGATTTCTAATCAGCACAATTTTAGCTATTTTTGATTTATAAGTCACCCCAATGCTTCCTAACCAGTTTGGAGTCAACTGGCTTTTGGGTTTCGGAGTAGAAGCGAAAAATAGATTTTCAAGATGGCTGCCATGGTGGCCATCTTGGAATTTGGACCGACACAATTTTAGCTATATTTGATCTACAAGTCACCCTGATGCTTCCTAGCAAGTTTGGAGTCAATTGGCCTTTCGGTTCAGGAGAAAAAGAAAAAAGATTTTCAAGATGGCGGCCATCTTGGATTTCCAATCGGAACGATTTAAGCTATTTTTTTATCTACATTTCACCCTGATGCTTCCTACCAAGTATCGAGTCAATTGGCCCTGGGGTGTAGGAAGAGTAGGCCTTTAAAGCAATTGTTCACGCCGCATGACCCATGATGGACGACGGACATTGACTGACCACAATAGCTCACCATGAACACTTCATGCTCAGGTGAGCTAAAAATCTGAGCAAATTTGGCTCAGTGGCTTCAGAGAAGTCGTCAAATTCTCAACAATTTTCCCATATAAATGTTATGGGGCTCATACAAATGCATAGGGAAGCAAACTTGACCTTGCTGTAAAAAGGTCAAATGTCAACGTACGATAATCTTTTCAGCAATTTTGGTAGATCTCCTGTCCCTGATGATTTGTGCACAGATTTAGCCCCAAGGCATCCTCAGTTCTGAAGAAGAAGATTTTTAAAGGGTCTTACCATATATGGGCATGGTGGCCATCTTGGTCGACCTACCGCGACCATTTTAGCAATCTTTCGTTCCCCTGACTTAAGAAGGCACAATATGAAATTTGAGCAAATTTGGCTCAGTGGCTTCAGAGAAGAAGAAATTTAAAATTCTCAACAATTTTCCTATTCAAATGTATGGGGCTCATACAAATGCATAGGGAAGCAAACTTGATCCTGCCGTAAAAAGGTCAAATGTCAACGTACGACAATTCTTTTGGCAACTTTGGTAGACCTCTCCTTCCCGATGATTTGTGCAAAGATTCAGCCCCAAGGCATTCTCGGTTCTGGAGAAGAAGATTTTTAAAGGTTTTTACCATATATGGGCATGGCGGCCATCTTGGTCAACGGACCGCGACAATTTTAGCAATCTTTTGTTTCCCCACACTAAGGTGGCTCCATATGAAATTTGAACAAAATTAGCTCAGAGGCTTCAGAGGATAAGTCCTTTGAAACTCTTAACAATTTTCCCATTCAAATGTATAGAGCTCATACAAATGCATAGGGAAGCGAACTTGACCTTGCCGTAAAAAGGTCAAACATCAACGTACGACAATTCTTTTAGCACCTTTGGTTGACCTCTCGTCCCCGATGATTCGTGCAAAGATTCAGCCCCAAGGCATCCTCGGTTATGGAGAAGAAGATTTTTAAAGGTTTTTACCATATATGGGCATGGCGGCCATCTTGGTCAACGGACCATGACAGTTTTAGCAATCTTTTGTTTCCCCACCCTAAGATGGCTCCATATGAAATTTGAACAAAATTAGCTCAGAGGCTTCAGAGGAGAAGTCGTTTGAAACTCTTAACAATTTTCCCATTCAAATGTATAGAGCTCATACAAATGCATAGGGAAGCGAACTTGACCTTGCCGTAAAAAGGTCAAACGTCAACGTACGATAATTCTTTTAGCAACTTTGGTTGACCTCTTGTCCCCGATGATTCGTGCAAAGATTCAGCCCCAAGGCATCCTCGGTTATGGAGAAGAAGATTTTTAAAGGTTTTTACCATATATGGGCATGGCGGCCATCTTGGTCAACGGACCGCGACAATTTTAGCAATCTTTTGTTTCCCCACCCTAAGGTGGCTCCATATGAAATTTGAACAAAATTAGCTCAGAGGCTTCAGAGGAGAAGTCGTTTGAAACTCTTAACAATTTTCCCATTCAAATGTATAGTGCTCATATAAATGCATAGGGAAGCGAACTTGACCTTGCCGTAAAAAGGTCAAACGTCAACGTACGACAATTCTTTTAGCAACTTTGGTTGACCTCCCGTCCCCGATGATTCATGCAAAGATTCAGCCCCAAGGCATCCTTGGTTATGGAGAAGAAGATTTTTAAAGGTTTTTACCATATATGGGCATGGCGGCCATCTTAGTCGACGGACCGCGACCATTTTAGCAATCTTTCGTTCCCCCACCCTAAGGAGGCTCCATATGAAATTTGAGCAAAATTGGCTCAGCGGCTTCAGAGGAGAAGTCGTTTGAAAATGTTAACGGACGGACGGACGGACGGACGCACGGACGGACGGACGGACGGACGACGGACGAAAAGTGATCACAATAGCTCATCCTGAGCAGAGCTCAGGTGAGCTAAAAAATGTCTGCAGCAGTAGTGATTTGTACTTTAAAGGTTAAAACTTACCAGAGTCAGTGAGACTACCAATAGTGACTAGAACCATATTACAAAGTCCCTCCTCTAGTTGATAATGTTGTAAATATTGCTCCACTACATCAAGAGCCCCTCCCTCTATGGCTTTCTGTTGAAGAACTTCTGAAATAAAAAACAATGAATATCTTGATTTCCTGCTTTTTTTCAGAAAGATATTTGATATCTAAACATGTCAGTACAATTATGAATAATTGAAATCTGTGATTTTAGAAGATTGCCATTTTTTTTTAAAACATATTTTTTTTGTTTGTTTTTTTAAATGTTTTTTTTTTTGGTTGTTGTTGTTGTTGTTTCTTTTTAAATGTGTTTTTTAATATATAAAGGTTATGGGAGATAACTGAAAAAATAGCTAGAGAATTAGTTATCATTCTTATACGCAATACAGCATCTTGACCTATCATATTAACCCTAAGTATTGGGACAGGCCTGAGCAAACAGTGTAGACCCATATCAGATGTCACAGAATACAACAACTAATCATGGTCTGCAATGTTTGCCATTCATCCAACAGTTTTTAAACAGAACAGAGGTGGCAGTTTTATGATTTGAAAATAACATTTTGTGGAGGTTCTGCTGTACCTATATTTTTGTTTCAATCAATCACAGATGAAATCAGATGAGAAATTCCATCACCGAAAATTAATTTCGCATTCTTCTAACAAAATTATGACTTTACTATATCAATTTGTGGATTGCTTTTGACCCATAAAATGCTAATCACAACTGCAGCAGACAACATTTTAATTTTTCTTGTATTTTTGTATTTTTCAGAGAAAATAAGGCTTGGCATTTGATGTGAATTGTCTGCCTATCAGGTGATTGACATGAAATGCCAAGTCTTATTTTATCTAAAAAATAATAATAAAAAAGAATTAGAATGTCATCTCTACAATTTTGCCTAGCACTTTAAGGGTTAGACTTTCTGGCAAAAGATGATATGCCAAACTTCCTAATACAATTGTTAAAAACCCAATCAATCACAGGCAGGGAAACACTAATCATCAGTTCCTCATTTGTAGAAACAGAAAAAAATTGCAATACAAAAAGGGAAAATAACGGAGAAATGATGAAGAAGCAGTAATAGACATGTTCTCTATGCAATCCTGTCCAGAATGAACTGGGCCCAGTTGTTCAAAGCTAACGATGTCGTTAGTTAACGATTTGTTAAAATTTACATCGAGTGATACGCAAATATGCTGAAATTTTTTGCTGAAAAAATGTGAAGCACTCACATTTTTTCAGCAAAAAATGTCAGAATATTGTATATTGAATCCACTAAAACAGTTAACGAAATGACCCTTAACAAGCTCGTTAAGCTAAAGACGCTTTGAACAACTGGGCCCAGATTTATTCTTTTATGACACAGGCAGTTTATTTTGTACATACCAATGGTGTGTGCCTTTCCCGAATAAACTGAACTAAGGCACACAAAACAACAACAACAAAACAACAACAACATGATATGAATGGCTTTAAGACAGAGGAGGTTTTTAAGACAGAGCATATTACATAACACCACATAAACTACATTTAAGACAGAAGTTGTTTTTTTTTTTACAAAATATCACATGACTGGCTTTAAGACAGAGGTGGTCTTAAGACAGAGTGGTATTACAAAACATTGATTAAATCACAGAAGCAGCTTTAAGAAATAAGAATTCTGCTTATCTGGTGATAACATATATACATAGGCAACATAGTACGTTGTATGCTGTTTTTTGTATTACAAAACACCACTGTCAGCTTTAAGACAGAAGCAGCTTTAAGACAGAGGCTAATTAAAATACAACACATGAATGGCTTTAAGACTATAAAACATATGAGCAGCTTTAAGACAGAGATGATTTTAAGGCAGAGGCATGTTACAACATGAGCATCGCAAGTGGCGCATTATACGCCCATTTGCTAAGGCGGGGGGGGTGGGGGGGGTGGGGGGTGTGGGGGGTGTGGGGGCCAACATTTTTTAAGGAATTAAAACCAATGTACACTATGTGTATGGTTAAAAGATGGACAGGCAGACAAACAGAAATAGCAACTCTGTAATTAATGATTGCACCTATATTAAAACAATTAACATATTAAATACTGTTAGTATAAATAAAAAAAAAGCTTCCAGGATGAAGTGGCACAGATGTTGAGAAATGCAGAAGTCAAACAAGGGAAATAATTTATAAACTAAGTAAACTAGAGTCACCATTCTTGGTCCTAATGTATTCCCCATGGCAATATACACACCACCATTAAGATTCGTTAAAATATTTAAAATGGTTGAGGAATTAGGGAAGGAAAAGAAAATTTAGTTATAGGGCAAATAATTCAGGACATAAGTAAGCCAGAGTTGTGGTTCTTGATCATTATATATTGCCCCATTTATTATACACATTCCTACAAAATTTCATTAAAATATTTCAAAGGGTTATGGCATTATGGATTGAATGGGAATAGTCTAAACAATTAATTTGCATATGGGTAGTTATGGAATAATAATTAAAAGCTCCGACCACTGGTAACTAGAAATGGGGAGCAATCATTCTTGTACGCAACACGTCATCCTGACCTAATACACAGTCCTATAAAGTTGCATGAAAATATCCCTAATGGTAACTTAGTTATGGCGCGTACAAGAATGTTTTAAAAGAAATAATCAAAGGGGCATAACTTGGAAACTAAGAAAGGGGGAACAATCATTCTTGTGTGCAACACGTTGTCGTGACCTAATACATAATCTTATAAAGTTGCATGAAGATATCCCTAATGGTTACTGAGTTATGTCATGTACAAGAATTCTGGAAAAATTAATCAAAGGGGCATAACTTCGAAACTAAGAAAGGGGGAACAATCATTCTTGTATGCGACATATCGTCCTGACCAAATACATATTCCCATAAAATTGCATGAAGATATTCTGAACTGTTACTGAATTATGGAGCGTACAAGAATGTTTGGAAAAATAATTCAAAGGGGCATAACTTGGAAAATAAGAAAGAAGGACCAATCGTTCTTGAGCGTGACACATCATCCTGACCTAATACATATTCCTATAAAGTTGCATGAAGATATCCCTAACAGTTACTGAGTTATGGCGCGTACAAGAATTCTGGAAAAAATAATCAGAAGGACATAACTTGGACAGTAAGAAAGGGGACACAATCAATCTTGTGCGTGACACTCGTCCTGACCTATTATATTCCTATACAATTGCATGAAGATATTCTGGACTGTTACTGAGTTATGGAACGTCCAAGAATGTTTGGAAAAATTAATCAAAGGGGCATAACTTGGTAAATAAGAAAGGGAGAACAATCATTCTTGTGTGTGACACATCTACGTGACCTAATACATATTCCCATAAAGTTGCATGAAGATATCCCTAATGGTTACTGAGTTATGGCGCATACAAGACTTCTCGAAAAATTAATCAAAGGGGCATAACTTGGAAAGTAGGAAAGGGGGAACAATCATTCTTGTGCACGGCACATCATCCTTACCTAATACATAGTCCTATAAAATTGCATGAAGATATTCTGAACTGTTACTGAATTATGGAGCGTAGTACAAGAATGTTTGGAAAAATTAATCAAAGGGGCATAACTTGGAAAATAAGAAAGGGGGTACAATCATTCTTGTGCGCAACATATCGTCGTGACCTAATACATATTCCTACAAAGTTGCATGAAGATATCCCTAATGGTTACTGAGCTATGGCGCATACAAGAATGTTTGGGAAAAAAATAATCAAAGGGGCATAACTTGGAAACTAAGAAAGGGGGAACATTCATTCTTGTGCAAGACACATCGTCCTGACCTAATACATATTCCTATAAAATTGCATGAAGATATCCTGAACGGTTACTGAGTTATGGAGCGATAAGAATATTGATGGACGGACGGTTGGAAAAAATTAATCAAAGGGGCATAACTTGGAAAATAAGAAAGGGGGAACAATCATTCTTGTGCGCGACACATCATCGTAACCTAATACACATACCTATAAAGTGCATGAAGATACCCCAACGGTTACTGAGTTCTGGCGCATACAAGAATGTTTGGAAAAAAATTAATCAAAGGGGCATAACTTGGAAACTAAGAAAGGGGGAACAATCATTCTTGTGCGAGACACATCGTCTTGACCTAATATATACTCCTATAAAACTGTATGAAGATATCCTGAAGGGATACTGAGTTATGGAGCATACAAGAATGTTTACGGATGGACGGACAGCGCCAAGCCATAATACGTCCGTTTTTTTTTCAAAATGGGCATATAAAAAGGCACACAAAAGACATTTACCTTTACCTCACTCTGGACAAATCAGCAGAGAACAAACTGATGTTATTTTACTTATTTTTCCAAGAAAATACACAACTTGCATAGAATTTCAAAGTCTATTTTTTGGGAAAAGTAAGAGAAATATTTCAAAACGTTATCTGCTGAAATTTTTAATCAACATGCTCAGCATTAAGATAGGGGAGCTTTAAGACATAACGTCTTATGAATGGTTTTGAGACAGATGTAGCTTTAAGACAGAGCCATATTAAGAGACATCAAATAAACGGCTTTAAGACAGGAGCAGCTTTAACGCTTAGCATGCTGGATACAATTTTCAGCAGATGACATATTAAAATATTTTCTTATTTTTTTCCAGGAAGCAGGTTTCATAGATTGTCTGCAGTAGAGACGATTTGCATGAAATGTCAAAGCCTGTTTTTGGGAAAGTAAGAAAAATAACATCAATTTGTCATCTGCTGAATGAACCAAGAGAGTGGTAAAGGTTAAGAATGAGGTGTTTAATCAACAGTAAATTGCCACAAAAAAGACAACAGACATTCTGTTTATCCTTAAGGCACCAAACAAAACTGCACCAGATAGCATTCTAAATTTTTGGTTATTATTTTTCAGAGACATAAGGCTTGACATTTTCTGTGAATCATCTGCTGGGCAGATGATTCTGATCTTCACATAAAATGTCAAGCCTCATTTTCCCTGAAAAATAATAATAATAATAAATATATTTCAAAATGTCATTTGCTGTAGCTGTGATTGGCAATTTAAGGGTTAAGGTTGACATTACTTCAGCTAATTTCTAAGCATAGTAAGGTACAAGAGAAAGATGTATAGATATCCCAGCTATATTCTCTTGGTATTTGTAAAGCTGCTTCTCCAAGTATTGTCATTAAATCTGCTTCTTATTGTATTAACCCTTAAAGCACTAAGCAAAACCATAGGTCTAGATTAGAGTGGGTATCAGGTAATTATTTTTCTTATTTCTCCATGAAAACGTATGTTGTGAGTACTCATTAGAAGTGCCTGACTGGGGTGCTTCTAATGAGTACCCACAGCATATGTTTTTGTGGAAAAATAAGAAAATTAAGAAAACTATTGATACTTTTGGATTGAAAAAAGCATCTTAACAAAAGCTACAAGCTGTCTGTTACAGATGACATTCTAGACATTAAATGTTGTCTTATTTTCCTTGAAAAATAAAAAAAAAATGCTGTCTGCTGCAGTTGTGATTAGCACTTTAAGGGTTAAGTGAGCATAACAGACTTATAGAGACACAATGAGGGGCAGTCAGAAAATATCAGGACTTTTCATGCTCCTGTCTTTCAATGTGCAGCTACTTACACATATTATACATGAGCGAAAACTTCATTTTATTGCCTATAAATCGGTCAGTTATTTTCTATGAGAAGTTTGTATAGCTGATTTTTTTGAGCATTTAAACAAGGTAGCTGTTAGGGCTAGCTCGGACTCTAAGCTGGAACACAGAAAACTATAATAAAATTCCTGCCCTTAGAGGGTGAAAAACCTTGCCACAGTTTTCAAAGGTTGCAGAAAAGTTTTTCTAAAGCCTGCATATCCTGTTCAACCTTTCGTAGCTTGGTTTCACAGTTTAGGGAGGGCAGGACAAGCGTGAGGGACAAGCTAGGCCAGGGAAGCCTGCTAATGCAGCGACACTTACAATGATGGCAAATGTTGAGGTTTTTTTGAGCAAAGATCACAGAGTGACATTGCAGGAGGTAGCTAATCAGTTTAGAATTGGTAAAGCATTGGCACATCAGATTTTACAGGCAAAAATAGGTATGGGTAAGGTAAGTGCTAGATGGATGCTGAAACAGCTGATAGAAGACCAAAAGGCACATTGGGGCATTTTAACCATGATGAAAATAAGTTTTTAAACTGTATTGTCACTGGGGATGAAATGTGGGTTCATTATGCTGAACCTGAAACAAAAGCTCAGTGAAAGCAGTGAAAACCAGCTGTTTTCCCACCTCCCAAGAAGTTTAAGCTGACTCCATCTGCTGCCAAGGTTATGCTGGTTGCTTTTTGGAATTTATGTGCAATAATAATACTGGCTCCTTTCATGCCAAAAGGTCAAACTGTGACAGCTAGATACTATTCAGAAGTACGGTAGTTTTGAAAAAAAAATCAAAGAAAAACTGAAAAAGTTGCATCCCAGGCCAGACCAGAAACTGTCCTTCTTTTGCATGACAATGCCCCCTCTCATACTGCCTCATCTACAGTAGAACTTATCAACTCCCTCAAGTGGCAATTGTTGTCCCACCCTCTGTACAGCCCAGACCTTGGCCCCTGCGACTTTTTATTTGTTTCCAGAAATTAAAAAAAATGCTCGCTGGAAACAAATATGAGACCAGGGCAGCTTTGATTTCTGCTGTTAACTGATATCTCAGCAGTAGGTCTACTTCATGGCTTGCAGAGGGACTACAAAAGCGCCCACAAAGATGGCAAAAGTGTACAGACATAGGTGGGGAATACTTTGAAAAATATTTAACAATTTTTGAGAAAGAGCAAAAAGTCTGGAAATTTCTAGACCACCCCTTATATGAATAAAATGTCTAAAACAAAATATTAACTTAGCCTGCTCCAGCCAAAATCAGCAGACAATTTGTTATTTTCTCCTGAAAATTACTTCTTATTTGATATGTTATGGAGAACTTGTTGATATTGTCATTGACTGGTGACAACCCCATCCCCACCCACAATCCCTCCACCCCACCCAGGTCCCAGGGTTTGGGGTCAAAAGTGGATGGTTGTTGCATGACTGTAGCACCTAGGGAAGGTATATAGCAAGTTTGATTGAAATCCATCTTATGTTATAGAAGGAGACAGCATTAAAGCTAGGTGCAAAAATGAACTTTCTGACCACTTCCCAAACCCAAAGTGGTCCCGGTAAAAAAATCAATGATGTGTTGCACAACGGTAGCATATGGTGAATATATGCTACATATTTTGTTGAAATCCATCAAATTTGGTTGAAATCCATCCAGTGATGTTGGAGCAGACGGCATGATGAATGGATGGAGGTATTAACAAAACCCAATTTTTTTCTTTAAAAAGCATGGGGCTAAAATAGCAAATTTCTTTTTTTTTTTCAGATTTTTTGTTTCATTTTTTTCTTCACATGCATTATTTGTAATTTTATTCAAATTTTCCCTATGGACAATGAAAATCCAAAGCCATTTTACAGGCTTAAGGATGTTAGAAAACATGGTCAATCTCCCTTACAGGTTTAAGGATGTTAGAAAACATGGTCAATCTCCATCATGTTCTAATAGTTTCCTGCAGCAAGATAAAGGTAAGAAATTGTAAAGCTCCAGATGATAAGAGAGGTATCCAGAATATCATTTTTCTTTATTTCTGAACAAAAGTATATGTTGTGGGTACTCATTAGAAGCGCCTCATTGAGGCGCTTCTAATGAGTACCACAACATATGTTTTTGTGAAGAAATAAGAAAAATATTATTTTTTGGGTTAAAAAAATTGCCTTATCCAGCACTATGTATGGGACATGACATGCGAAAACGTATTCGCGCATATGCTAACAGTAAAGGCCAAGGTTGCAGTCTGATCAGGGCCTACACTGGCCACCAAAAGAATCATTGGATACTACAGAATGTATAAATGGAGAGAGAAGGCTTGGATGATGCTTTGCACATGTGCAGGATGATCTGAAACTGCACCTTTTGCATACTTTTTCACTTGACATGGCCCATATCATCTAATCTCGAAGACTGGTATAGAAGACTAAAGAGCCATAGTTCTTCCAATATTGCAACCACTTTATTTACTATACAAACCTCTTGCCGGGATATTAGCAAACAATGACGGCCCATAATGAGATAAACCAAGGTTGTTGTCTGGTTAAAATGCTAGCTTCTGGCTCTGTATCAAGACATTAACCCTTAAAGCGCCAAGCAAAATTTGTAGCAGACGACATTTATCTTTATTTTTTTAATTTTTCAAAGAAAACAAGCCTTGATATTTCATGTGAATCGTCTGCTCATGACTTGTTTTCTTTGAAAAATGAAAAAAAAAAAATATTTCAAAATGTCGTCTGCTGCAGTTGTGATTGGCGCTTTAAAGGTTAATATTTCCTCATTCCCATACACTTTAGACTCTATGTCTTAATCACAAAAACAAAAAAAAAAAAAAAAATATTGATATTTACTTCTTTTCTCCATAACATCGTATGTTGTGAGTACTCACTAGAACTGCCTCTGCAAAGTGATTCTACTGAGTAACAACATCAATTTTTGAGGGGTGAGTTGTGAGTGGGGTGGGGTGGGAGACCTTGATGCCACACTTATCTGGATTGCAGTACCCTGATTATCTTGTAATGCTTAGCATGTTGTGTAAAAATTTCAGCAGACTTTCTACTTTTTTTCTTATTTATTCCAAAAATAGGATATGGCATATCATACAAACTGTCTCCATATATGAGACAGTTTGCATGAAATGTCAAATCCTATTTTCTGGGAAAGAAGAAAAATATCAATTTTCATTTGCTAACTTTGCCCAAGGAGTACTGAAGGTTAAACAAGAATGTAGCCTTGGAACAGTAAAACTGTGTCAAATGAAACAGTGCAGACCCAATCAAGCCAGCAAGTTGCTGTTCAGTGTGTATGCTCTAGAAGGTCCAGGAAATTGGCAGGAATTGTGTGAGCACTGATCAAACTGCACAGATGAGGAAACTGGTCTTTCCGCTATCAAAATCACCAATTATGGCATAACATACATTTTCCTTTGACCCAAAGCAAAATTATAAAACAGGTTGGTAACTATCTCACCAATGACAGACATTGACAGTTATATAGGTAATGAACAGACTGGTTCCAAACTATCCTCTTTATTACTCAATCTAGTACAGGTACCAGTCAAACAAGTAAGTGAGGTAATACAGGTACCAATAAAATATTTATGGCCGTATACTGTACTGATAGAAGCAGGTGAGGAAGATAGTATCCTAACAGCTGCTCATTTTCAAAGCCTAAGTGGAAAGGATACACTTTCAGGGGAGGCAACCATCATTAGTTGTTGCCACCCATCTGAAAAAAGGTCTACTCTAAAAGGAAAGTTTGTTTGTGTTTGTGTTGAGGCTTTATGGCCCAGTCAACCCAATGGGGTCATGTCGAGCATGGTCAATTTACCTAACCACTTTTACTGGGCAGGCTTAGTCCTCTAAGTGGTTAACCAGTATTGTGCACATTCTTTCGCCAGAAATTGACAACTGCCCTTCTTGAATCAGCAGAAGGGAGAGAATAACCAAAGAAAATATTTCATGATCAATCTCCATGAAAGAATGTTGAGGACCCGGTGGGGGATGATCCTGCAACCTCCTGATCACCAGTCGGATGCCTAAAAGAAAAGAAATTGCTCCCAGGGGAGCAAATTCTTTCCTTAAGAGTAGATCATTTTAAAGGTGAATCATCTTCTTAGAAGCAGGAAACCTGGCTTTATATCATTTCATAAGCTAAAAATCTGGCCTTGATGTTACATGTGCATCAACATCTTGTAAGCTAAAAATCTGGCTTGATATTACATGTGAATCACCATCTTAAAAGCTAAAAATCTGGCTTGACAATACATGCAAATCATTGTCTTGTTAGCTAAAAATATGGCTTGAACTAAAGTGACTCATCATCTTAGAGGATGCAAATCTGACCTGATATTACATGTGACATGTCATCTTAGAAGATGCAAATCTGGCTTAATATTACATGTACACATGACTCATCATCTTGGAAGCTGCAAATCTGGCTCCATATTACATGTGAATCATCATCTTGTAAGCTATAAATCTGGCTTTATGTTACATGAGACTCATCATCTTGGAAGCTATAAATCTGGCTTGATATTACATGTGAATACTTACCTAGGAAGCTAGAAAACTGGGTTTCACATCACATGTGAATCATCTCCTTGTATGCTACAAAACTGGCAAGCTATTGCATGTGAATTATCTGCCTGGAAGCTAGAAAACTGGGTTTACATTGTTCATTCGTCTGTCATTACTGACAATGACCAATCCTAATCAGTGTATGAAGTGTTATTGTTTGTGTGTTCTAAGATGGCTGATGAGACCAATCTTAGCTCTAAACTGCCTGTTGCAGATAGAACAAGAGAGGTCTGAGGAAGAAAGCTCTGCTGGTGATGCCTGAGCTCTAGCATTCCGCTGCGCACATTTCTGCTGGGCTTCGCTGATTCTTTTTGCTTCATATTCACCAGCATCCCTTCTTATGAGGCCTCACCACTTTGTTCGATCCTGTGCAATCTTTTTCCATGACTCTGTTGGTATGTTGAAGTCTTTAAGGGAGGCTTTGAGGGTGTCCTTGTATCGCTTCTTCTGACCACCATGGGAGCGCTTTCTGACTTGTAGTTCTTCGTAGAGGATTTTCTCGAGCAAACGTTCATCAGGCATTCTGGGGTAACATGGCCTGTCCATCTTAACTGTGCCAATTTCAGAAGAGTATGTACACTCTGCATCCTTGCTCTTTTCAGGATTTCTGTGTCTGGAATCCTGTCTTGTCACTTGATCTTTAAAAGTTTTCTAAGACAGCTTGTATGGAAGTGGTTCAGTCTTTTGGCATGCCGTTGGTAAACTGTCCAAGTTTCGCATAGTATAATAATATTGGCAGCACCATAGATCTGTATACTTTCAGCTTTGTGTCAAGTCTGATTCCACTTCGATCCCAAATACATGTACTTTAGACAATGTGCTTCCAAGGTAGGTGAACTTGTCTACCACTTGCGATCGTTGACCTTTCACAGTGATGGTAGGCTCCTTATAAGGCTTTCCAGGTGCTGGCTGATATACTACTTCAGTCTTTTTGATGCTGATTGTGAGATCATAGCTGTCACATGAGTCAGATACTTGATCCACACCTTTTTGCATTTTCTCTTCTGTTGGAGCAACCTTTGCCATGTCATCAGCAAAGAGGAACTCATCTAGCACCTCTGTCTGCATCTTGGATTTAGCTTGCAACCTTCTTAGGTTGAAAAGTTACCTATCAAAGCGATACCTAATAGGTATACCATTGTCACCATCCTGGAAAGCATCTGTAAGCATGGCAGAAAACATCATGCTGAACAGTGTTGAAGCTAGTACACAGCCTTGCTTAACTCCAGTTATCACAGGGAATGGATCAGAAAACTCGCCATCATTTTGGACCCTTGCAAGCACACCATCATGGAACTGCTGCACCATTGCTATGAATTTGGCAGGACATCCAAACTTTGTCATAGTTTTCCAAAGTCCCTCATGACTGACTGTGTCAAATACTTTGGTAAGGTCGACAAAGGTCATGTAGAGGTCCACATTCTGTTCCTGGCATTTCTCTTGAAGCTGCTCTGCTGTAAAGATCATGTCTATTGTTCCTCTGCCTCTGGATTTACATAAAATAAGACTAAAGCTTTCCAAATTTTAGGGCATTTACCATATATGTATACAAGATGGTTATGCAGATAAATATTTTCTTTATTTCACCACAAATACATTTGTTGTGGGTACTCATTCGACATGCCTCTCTAAGCCCATAAAGTATGAGTCACGTCATGAGAAAAAGAGCCATTTAAGCATATGTGAACAGCAAAGGGTTCAGGCAAGCCTGCACATCTAGGCAGTCTCACCACAAACTAGACTGTTTGCTTACATAAGCTGTACGCCAAGGAGAAACTCCAAAGAACAAGACACGTGGAATGGTAGGCCAAGAGAAAACTCCAAAGAACTAGACATGTGGCCTTGCTAATGGGCTGGGCATGTGCCATTACGAAAACACGCCTATTCAAATATATTGAAAATTCTATCACCAAAAATATAAAAATTTTAAGATAAAAATTCTGATATTTTTCATATTTCTGCTCAAAACATAGATTGTGGGTACTTGTTAGAACTGCCTCGGTGAGGCGGTTCTAACGAGTAACCCACAATCTATGTTTTTGAGCAGAAATAAGAAAAATAATGTACACCCCTGTAAACCCCAGTGTTACTATATAAAAGTGGGGTTTGAGGGGGTCAAAATTATATAGGTATGTTTTCGTGATGCACTGAAAAACTAATTCAATGGAAATTCTGACAAGCCTTTGTTTCATGATTTAGGTCATTCTATGTTTTCATATAGAAATAAGAAAAAAAATGATCAGTGATTTCTGATGAAAAAAGCACTATGTCTAGAACTCTAACAAAATGTCTTTTTGTTATTCACAGCTTGAAGCTGTTAAAACAGTAAAATCATTAACATTCAGCCTGCTGAATTGTTATACTACCAGATGTCATTTTTACATAATTCTCTCTTTTTTTTATTTCCTGAAATCAGGGCTTCACATTTCATTTGTACCATCTACTTTTCTTCTCAAAAACTGGGTGCTGCACTTCACTGGGTAAGAAACAGATAAAAAAAAATGCCAAGCCCTAGTCCAAGTAATTCTTTCCAGGAAAATAAGAAAAAAAAAATATTACTGCTTTGTCAACTGCTAGGTTTGACATCAGAGGACTAAAATTGACATTATATCAAAAAGCTTCAAATAAGGCACTTTTTCCAACTGAAAAGTACTGATATTTTTCTTATTTCTCTATGAAAACATAAATTGTGGTGCTCATTAGAAGTGCCTCATTGAGGCACTTCTAATGGGTGCCCACAATGTATCTTTTCATGGAGAAATAAGAAAAAATACTATGTGGATGACCATCTGATCTGGCGCAATGATTACATATTGTTCAAGAGATAGAGAAGGAAGTGAAATCAATAAAGCTATAGTTCCAGAAACTCTAGATATGAAGGGTATATGGAGAAATATATTTTTATTTCTCCATTAAAACATATATTGCGTGTACTCATTGGAATTGCCTTGGAATGGCCTTGGTAAGGAAATTCCAAAGAGTACCCACAATACATTTTCACTGAGAAATAAGAAAAAAAAAAAAACACTTTTTTATTTTTTATTTAAAAATCACAAGAGTTCCAGATAACATACTTTTTTAACCAAACATTATTCACATTTTTCTTATTTAAAAAAAACATATGCTGTGGGTATTCATTAGAAGCATGACATCAAGGCACTTCTAATGAGTACCCACAAGATATGTTTTCATGAAGAAATAAGAAAAATATCCACCTGATACCCTCTCTTATCTATAGCTATCAAGCACATCAACTGGAGCAAAAATAAAGCCCTATAAAACAGATCATAAATCAAGATCATACAGCTTCTAGTAATATTCGTAATTGTTTTTTGACAATATTTTTACAATCATTCTGAAAAATGCCGCCTGACATGCAATCTCACTGAACAAGTCTAGTTTAGATGCAAATATAAAGAAACATAACCTTTGACCTGCTGAACTGACAACATTTTTATCCAACACTTTTGAAGAAAATGTGGATATTGTGACTGTCTCAGTCTATCTCATTTATCTGTCTGTTCTTGAAAGACTCCTATACCAATGAATTATAGTTCTAAATAAGAAGGGGTCTCAGGTGAATATTTTGCTTATTTCTATAAAATAAAAAATATGTTGTGGTACTCATTAGAAGAGCCTCATTGAGGCACTTCTAATGAGTACCCAGAACATATATTTTCACGGAGAAATAAAAAAATATCAGTACTTTGTGGTTGAAATAAAAACGTTAAACTATAATACCCCACCATTATCATGTCGCGGGCAGATAACTCCACAAAAATTCGGCGAAATCTGCCTATTAGCAATCCCAAAAACCAGATCTCCACAATATCAATGCACATACCAAGTTTGGTGAAAATCCATAAGTTTACTCGTTATCATCCGGAAACGAAAAACAGATGGACGGACAGACGGACGGACGGACACACGGACATCCAACATGAAACCATAATGTCCCCGCCACTATCGTGTGATGGGGTATAAAAAAGGCACCTTATCTGGAGTTATGAGTCTATTCCAAGCAAATTTACAGTATACATTTTCCAAAGCAAGGGTCAAAAGTTCAAATCTAGTATGCAGATGTTTGTCTCTTACTCTGTCTTCTCTTACACCAGTCCATGGATTTCAACCATATTTGCAGTATGCCTTCCTCATAATATGCTTAGGTCAATTTTTGTTCTATTCCTGGGCCATGGGTCAAAAGGTCAAATCCTGGAACTGATTTTTTTCTGTTATCTACACCATTGGATGGTTTTCAACCAAATTTGCTGTATATCATCATGTGCTAGGATTCTGTAACACAACAATGATATCTGCCCCTGATCTCTGGAGCAGGGGAAAGGACCAGGGGTTAAATGGTCAACTCTGGAACAGAATTTTGTCCATTATTCTACATCCTCCACCACGACCAATGGACAGATGAGAACCAATTTTTTTGTACATCTTCCTCATGTGCTTGGGTTATGCAACACCATAACCATATTTGTCCATAACCTCTGGATTTCAGGCCAGGTGTTGTATGTCAAATCACAGTTCTGATTTTTGTCTGTTGCTTTATCTCCTCCTACACATTTGCATGGATTTTATTCAAATTTGTTGTTGACTTCCCTCATGTGTTAAGGCTTTCTAACACTACAATAATTTTTATCCCTGACCTTTAGGACCAGAGGTCAAAGGTCAAATCTTAGTATTGATTCATGTCCTTCACTCTTTTTCCTATACTCTTGGATGGATTCCAACTAACTAAACTTGCTGTTTATCTTCCTCATGTGCTAGTCTTTCACATACAACTGCTGTTGATGTTGTTGACCAGACCCTGGGGCCTGGAGGAGGCCTAAAAGATTAAATCTTGGTACTAATGTTTGTTACTGTATCTCCTCCTACACTTCTTATCTGTTGTACTCTTTTCCTCATATGCTTACGGTCTGCAACACCATGATGGTCTTTAGGCCATGGCAAGGTGGTCAAAATCACAGAAGTGCGAGCATAGTGATCGGTTTTCCTTGGGTAAACAATACTAATACTCTAATTTCTTTGCTGAAAATAAGTTTTGACAATCATTCCAAACATTTTGTCTATTTGTGTCTTGTAAACTTGTTATGTGTCTGTATTTTTTGTTGTTGTTTTTTCTCAGATGATGCAATTCTGACTATAAGTTTATATACAGCCAATCAATGCTTTATCTCATAGATTCCCGAGGGAGCTTAGAAATCATTTTCCAATCTGAAAGCTGTTAAAATTCATGTAAAATTGTAGACAGCTTTTATGTTATTACCATTTCTGTAAGGAATTTCCATTTCAAGAACTTTAACCTTTCTAAGTAATGTATGATACCAACAGACAACAGATGACAGTTTAAAACATTGATTAATATAGAACAAGTGAATGTAAACTACAGTAAAACTTCAATGGCTCAAACCCTGATGGGGTTAACCCTGCCTGACTAGAACTATATCCTGGGTCCCTAGAGGTCACTCCCTAAAGAAACTAACCCTGGATGGCTAGAACTACCTTTGGCTGGAACTTATTTTCATGGTCCCAAACCTGTTCAAGCTGTTACTGCAAAAATGGGAAGGGAAATAATTCAGTAATTACTTGTGTTAGGGTTATGGTTCTTGAACTCTGCATCTGCCCTCTATCAATGTGTCAAGTATCATTCAAATCCCCTCAATACTTTCAGAGATATGCTCTGGACAAGCCAATTATTACAAAAATAAGGAAGGGAAATAACTCCATAATTACTTGTGATAGAGCTATGGTCCTCTATCAATGTATC
Organism: Anodontia alba; assembly: GCA_964016985.1. Lineage (NCBI taxonomy): Eukaryota > Metazoa > Mollusca > Bivalvia > Lucinida > Lucinidae > Anodontia > Anodontia alba. The sequence continues at coordinate 66,412,912 of OZ024822.1, read as the reverse complement.
AAGTTTCATTTGATTCCCTTTTATACTTTAAGAGATATGCTATGGACAAGCTTATTATTGCAAAAATTAAGATGGGAAGAAACTCAGTAATTACTTGTAACAGAATTATAGTTCTTGCACTCTGCACTATCTCTGATGGCCATCTCTCAATGTATCAAGTTTCATTTGATTCTCTTTTATACTTTCAGAGATATGCATCGGACAAATTTAATATTGCACAAGTTGGGAATACTGATGATATGGTTATGGTACTTGCATTCTACACTTGCCCTCATAGCCCTCTATCACTGTATCAAATTTCATTTATTTATCTTCAACACTTTTAGAGATATGCTCCGGACAAACTTACTATTGCAAAAATTAGGAAAGGAAATAACTCTGTAATTACATGTGATAGAGTTACAGTTCTTGCACTCTGCATTTCCTCTGATGGCGGTCTATCAATGTATCAAGTTTCATTTAATTCCCTTTTATACTTTCAGAGATATGCTCCGGACAAGCTTTTTTAGCAAAAATTAAGAAGGGAAGTAACTCCATAAATACTGGTGATAGGGTTACGGTTCTTGCAGTCTGCAATTTCCCTCATGGCCCTCTACCAGTGAGTCAAATTTCATTAAATTACCTTCAATACTTTTAGAGATATCCTCTGGACAAAAGTGTGATGGATGGACGGTCGTACAAAACGGAGACTATATGCTCTCCCTGTGGGGAGCATAAAAATATTTTAAAATTGTGTCTGCTCAATTCACCTTCAGCATGCAAAGCAGTTACCTTTACCACTATCTGGAAAGTAGATGACAAGTTGATAATATTTCTTTTTTTTTTTCAGCAAAAAAAGATTAATAGATATTTCATGCCAACTGTCTCCCAACAATTTGTAAGAAATATCAAGTTTCTGATAACCAAGAAAAAAAAAAAGAAAAAGAAAAAAAAAAGAATTCTAAATGCTGAAATTTTTACCATTTTACCAAGCATGCTGAGAAGTAAAGGTAAGAACATCCTATTATGTCTTGTAATCAGAAGAAAAACTAGAAAAGAAACCTGTAATGAGAGTTAATGAGGTTTCATCTTCTACATAAAACTCTAATATATATTCTTTTTTCTTCCACTTATCATAATTTGTTTTGCTTTGTTCACAGGTGCCTCCATAGTAACAAGTTTTTTTAATAATAATTTTGCATCTTATATCTATTTTTGTAACCTTAGTCCTGTTGAACCTGGATATACCCTGTCTTTGCAAACAGTGTAGATCCAGATCAGTTGGCTTCTGATGAAGCCAACTGATCTGGATCTGCACTGTTTGCCATTCAGTATATGAATTTGTATCAACAACCTGGATCAAGCAATTTGATTGGCTGAAAATTAGAAGTGGGCATGGCATCTTACTTTATTCAGCCTGACAAGGATTAAACCCTTTAACACTCGGTGAAATTTTCAGCAGACAACATACTGATATTTTTTTCTTATCTTCCCCACTGGAGACAATTTGCATGAAATATCAAATCCTGTGTTTTCTGGAAAATAAGAAAAATATCATCAATTTGTCGTCTGACGAATTGGCCCAGAGAGTGGTAAAGGTTAAAGCACTAAACAAATTTGTAGCAGGTGACATTCTAAATTTCATTTTATTAATTATGTAGAAGCAGAATGGACTTCTTGGAAGTTTAAGGCAGGTATGGTAAGAAATTAAAGTGTCTGAATATTTAGGGTAAATATGACATAACAACAACAATAAAATAATAATAAATTGCTTAGCATGATGGGTAAAAAAATTCAGCAGATAACATTCTAAAAACAAACTTATTTTTCCCAGAAAACAGGATTTGACATTCTATGCAAATTGTCTCCTTAGGAGACAATTTGCATTTAATAGTAAATCTTATTTTCAGGGAAAAATAAGAAAAATATAATAAATAGGACCTTTGCTGAATTTGCCCACAGTAAAGCAATAAACACTTTTTTACCATGTGTATTGGTTAGATTGAGCAAGAATCCGCAAGCAATAGTCCTCAGTTTATCAGCCCCTTCCTCCGTGTTCGACAGCAGAGATCGTAGCAATGTCAACAATATCTGTATGCCATCATGTTCATCCACTTTGTTTCGGCCTTCATCTGTGGAAATAAACAGAAACTCTTTCAAAATCTAGCAATCAATGGAAAAATATGCGAAATGAACGTAAAAAGAATTTAAGGGACTGGATACACTTGGTAGATCTTCTGCCATGTTTTACAAGGGAGACAACTTTTGTGACTTCCTGTTTGCTTTACAGCACACCAAGCCCCTTCTGAAAAGGGGTCTACTCTATAAGGAAAGAATTTGCTCCCAAATTCTTTTCTTATAGAATAGACCCAATTTTAAAAGGAGACAAAAAACTATTTTGAGAGTTGTCTCCCTGGAAAGTCTATCAATTCTCCTTAAAGGGGCCTGATACACTTGGCAGACTTTCTGCCATTTTTTTTTTTTTTGCAAGAGAGACAACTTTTGTGACTTCCCGCTTGGTTTACAGCCCAACAAGCACCTTCTGAAAAGGGATCTTTCAGGGAAAGAATTTGTTCCTACAGGTCACAGAGTAGACCCTTTTTAGACAAGTAAACCCCTTCAATGCCAAACATCGATCAAAACCCAAACAGTTATTTCTGATCATGTGTACATCAATATACTGCAAAAATTTACAGTTTATGTATTATACCAATAATATGAACTTCCACTACCAACAAAAATAAATTACACAGCACGGTCTACATTGTGGAAAATAACTGGAAAATGTAAGTGCTAGTTGTGTGAGATCTGAATTTCAAAAACAAATCTAGCAAGAAAAAAAAAAAATTATTTTTTTTTCCTAAAAATAAAGTGACAAATAAAAAGATATGGAAAAAGAAAAGCAGCAGATCAAGGCCATACCATCACAGCAATAATGGAAGAAGACAAACAAATGTCTCAAAATGCAGATTATGGCTAAGTTAAGCTCCACCACTGTTATACCTGTTATACCTTTCAGTTTCCGTGCCAAAGGTGAGCACTCTCTCTGATTGGGTTCAATGGTAAATATATACTATTACTATCATTACTTCAACCCTTAAAGGGCTAAGCAAAACTGTAGCAGATGACATTCTAAATTTTGTTTCTTACTAAAATTAAAACTTGGCATTTCATATGAATCATCCACCTAAAAGACAATTTGATTCACATGAACAGCCAAGTCTTTTTCACATGAAATATAACTACTTACTTGTCTGAAAGATATTAAAAAATTCAAATGTCCTCTGCTGCAGTTATGCCCCCATATTTATTCAGCAGGACATGGGTTAACTGCTTTGTTTTCTGATCCAGTTGTTCAAACATTCTTGTGCTACTTTTAGACACCACAGCAACTGTTCAGCATTAAAATAAACCATGGCATTTTCCATTTTTTCTTCTCTGCATTCTGTGCTCACTACAAACCTTTCAACATTACACTACTATGATGGGTAACAGAGTTATGACAGTTATGACAGCTACTGATAAACCTAAATCCATTATAGCCTATATGAATTAGTTTAAACCAGTAACTTTCTTTTCTTTTCTTTTTTAAGGGAGCAGGATTCCCTTGACAGATTTCCACGATTTTTCACAAGGGAGACACATTTAGATGGATGATTTTGCTTTCTAACGCTCAGCACACTGGGTAAAAACTTCAGCAGACATTTTGAAATGTTTTTCTTATTTTTTCCAGAAATTCGCTTCAAATTTTCAGGCAAATGCAAGAAAAAATATCTTCAATTTGTAATCTGCTGAATTTGCCCCCCAAAAAGTGGTAAACCTTCATGTCTCTTTTAACAGTATTTCAGCTATACTGATATGGTGGAAGGGTGCTCATGACAGGCCCTGTGAAATGAAGCACCCTAGGCCCTGTGAAATGAAGCACCCTATAGTTAAAGATACTTATGTACATTGTGTTTTACAAAATGATATTCAGCATTGCAATCTAGCTTTCTATTCACTTTATTGCTACACCACAACCTCTTTATAACACTATTGTTGGGGTCTATAGCATAAACCGTGTTAGTTAAACAACCGTGTTATATCCAAACAAAAATATATAGATTATATTGAAAAATGACCATTTACGGTCATTTTTCAATATAATCTATACATTTTTTGGGATCCATCTTTGAACCGTGTTATATCTAAAACCGTGTTATCATAACGAACCGTTATAAAGAGGTTGAAGTGTATTTTAGTCATAATCAAGTGAATAAAACAATAGTTAATTACACATCTTCCCAGAGGAGACAGTAATAAGTTCTTGTTTATGGAAGGCTCCACAAGCAATTACCAAAGAACTCCTACATAAACCAAGCTGCATCTCTAGAAATCCTATCAATTATGCCTGAACATTAAGTCTTAGACTGGCCTGCACATCTGAACAGGTTAAAGCTTTCACAGTTCATTTAAACACACAATAGCATAACTTCAGAATATCTCAACTATGCTGATGTTGGTTTAGGCTCAAGGGTTTAGGTGCATGCAGATTTAGCATGTTGTGAAAAAAAAATAGCACATAATAGCTCTAGATAAGGCACTATTTTTTTTTCAACCAAAAAAAAAACATATTTTTTTTAATTATTTCTCCACATACATATGTTGTGGGTACTCATTAGAAGCACCTCACTGAGGCACTTCTAATGAGTACCCATAACATATGTTTTCATGGAGAAACAAGAAAAATAATATGTGGATACCCCTCTTATCTGGAGCTATGAAATTTAGCATATAATATCTTGAAACATTTTGTCTTACTTTTTCATAAAACAGGGTTTAATTGTCTCCTTTAGGAAACAATTTGCAGGAAATGTATTAAGAATAACTTTGTCTTTCTGTAGAATAAAAAGAAAAAATAAACTATCATCTATTTTTTGTATGTTGCATTTCCCAGACAGTGCTAAAACTTAACCCTTGTCCTGCTGAGCCCGGATAACCCTGCCTTTGCAAACAGTGTAGATCCAGATCAGTTGGCTTCTTCAGAAGCCAACTGATCTGGATCTGCACTATTTACCATTAAGTATGTGAACTGATAGCAACAATCCAGATCAAGTAATCTGATTGGCTGAAAATTAGAAGTGGGTGTGGCATCTTAATTTATTCAGCATGACAAGGGTTAAAGCAGGGCTTCAGGATGAGGATGAAATATTTTAGTTAAATAATTTATACCAAATAAACATATGTGGCAGGAACTCATAATAATCATGATTTCCTTACTTCTCCAGCAAAACTTAAGTTACCGACTATGACAGACAGGTCAAGGTCAAAAAGTAATGGATGCCTTCTCTCACATCCCGATATAACCCTAAAATGAAGTTCATTACAATTAAGCTAATTATTATATCTTTGCTGTCCATTGCAAACAATTCACTTGCATTGTCAAGCCCTAGCTATCTTCTGTGAAAATATGAACAGTATCGTACACCTGTCATCTGCTAACTTCTTCAGTATGAAATTGGTTAACCCATTTATATTGAATGGACTCTTCTAACACAACTCTTTGGACCAATCTATTTCCAATAGCTGGGTGTCCAGTTAGTTTTTTATTATTGCTATGTTTTATAGAAATTCCTGTACTTAATGCAAACAATACAGACCCTGATCAGATGCTGCATTCTGCAGCATCTGATCTGGGTCTGCACTGTTTGTCACATGTCTCCAGACTAAAATGGGTAAATCTGATTAACTGGTGAACCATATTCATAGACCAAGATAAGAGTGGGTATCAGGTAAACAGTTTTCTTAGTTCTCGACAAAAACATATGTTGTGGGTACTCATTAGAAGTGCCTCGCTGAGGCGCTTCTAATGAGTACCATAACATATGTTTTTGTCGGGAAATAAGAAAAATATAGATACTTTTTGGTTGAAAAAAGCGGCTTATCAAGAGCTATACATGATATTAGATTATGAACAGTATAACAAGAAGTATGTGCATTTTCTAATTAGTATGAAATTTTATGGTACAACAATCAATATTTATGGTGATAAGGAGCATAAACTGATAGAAAACATTCAGTGAAACAGAAGGTAGTGTACTGGTTCACAATTGTTTTTAGTGTGCAGCAAAATTTAGTAACTAGAATATATATAGGCGAATCAAGGAATTGAACTACATTAGTTGAATTTGAAACCGCTGGACCAATTTCAATATAATTTTGCAGAAAATAGACTGTGAATATCTTTGTTTGTCTGAGTTCTTGTTTTGTGCCATCCAGATAAGATGCTGTTTTATCAGGATCTACATGTTTGCCACTCATCCAACAGCTGTTTTTTTTTTTTTTATATGTCTTTACCCATTAAAGACTGAATAAACTCTCCCACACTATATATTGGAAGAGTCCATTTTGGTTTAGGTATGTCAGGCTATATGATGTACATATTCCTAGAGAAAAATGGTTGAACTATTTGCAAATAGTGGAGCCTGATCAGATGCCACAGGATATGGCATCTGATCTGATCTGGGTCTGCACTGTTTGCCAGTTACCCATTTAGGGGTATCCATCTAGTCTTCAATGGGTGAACTCTCTGTCACTGGAGGAATTTAGCAAATGATAAATTGATTTTTTTTTCCTTATTCTTCCCACAAAAATAGGCTTTTACATTTCATGCAAATTGTTCTCTTATAAGGAGACAATTTGATAAACTGTCCAAATTTGTTTTCTGGGAATTCAGAAGACAATTTGCATGAAGTGTCACAGCCTATTTTCTGGGAAACATAAGAAAAATAGGGTACAAATGTCAGCAGATAACATTTTAAACTATTCACCATTAACCCTTAAAGTGCCAAGAAAAACTGCATCTGAAATGTCGTCTGTTTATGTCGTCTGCTGAATCGTCTGCTGAATATTCTTGCAGACTTTTCAAACCTATTTTTGCATACAGGCAAACAGTGTGGACCCAGATCAGACTGCTCCTAGAGGAGCAGTCTGATCTGGGTCCACACTGTTTGCAAAAATGACTTCTAAAATGACAAGCAGATGACAAAGCAGACAACAATAGTTGTGACTGGCGCTTTAAGGGTTAACAGACAAAACTGTATACAGGCAGGTTCCACTTTGGCATATGTCATTCACCCAGACATTTCCATAAGGCAAACTGCACATACCCTGAATATATTATTTATCTGAATCTCCAAAATGAATTACAGCAGATGGGAACATCGGGGTAGCTTTTTTATCCCTTACAGTGCTTATCACAACTCTCAGAGTCACAACTGCAGCAGACAACATTGTTTTTTTCAGGATAATAAGGTTTGACATTTCATGAGAATTGTCTGATAATTCACATGAAATGCCATGCTCTTATTTTCTCGGAAAAATAATTTTACAAAAAATAGAATGTCTGCTACAACTTTGCTTAGGGTTGATGTGAAGTTTTCATAATACAATATATGGAAAGTAAAGAGAATCTTTGTTCAAGACATGAATTAAATGGAGGACAACCCTATATGTAACAATTGCATGTGTAGCTGCAACTGCAGATCACCCTGATGTTATTTGCAACAATTGCTGAATATTTACCGGTAACCCATAAAACACAAGCAAGATTGTAACAGACAACATTCTAAATATTTTCTTTATCATTTTTTCTGAGAAAATAAGACTTGGCAATTCATGTGAATCATCTGATTCACATGGAATGCCAAGCCTTACATTCTCTGAAAATTATGGCTGCAGTTGTGAAAAGCAATAAGAATTAAAAGTTAAATAAAGTTAGTTCTAATATGTATTCTTTGTTTCTAAGGGCAATCTTTATAGATTTTATAGATATTTTGGATCTTAAAAAAGCCGTAGCATTTCTTCCAGTGCAGGTTACATTACATACCAAAACCAGATAAGTTGATAAATGTACAATAATTTAGGAAAATATTTGCTTTTTTTTTTTTTCACTTATTAGATATATTGTGAGTATCAAACGAAATCACTTTATCAAGGTGATGCTAGTGAATATGCAGAAGGTTAGTTTTATTACAAAAATAATAAATATTATCTTCTAAATACTTCTCATATCTGGAGCTATATACATGCAATCAATTCTGTGCATTTCCTTAGGGTGTTTTCTACGCAGCATTTTGCAGCACATTTCAGCTTTACGAGATAGTATCAAGGTCTGTATATGTATTTACCTCAGCAACAAGTGGCAACAATAAGAGCTTTGTACATTTTTTGTACAAAAATAATAGGGTTGCTGTGAATGAGTGACATATCAGTAACAAAACAGAACAGCCAGAATGCTTACTCACATAACCATACCTCCAGGAAAGGTTTTTTTGTTTTTTTTTCCCAACCAAACAGTAATGATATTTTTCTTATTTCTCCTCTTAAACATATATGTTGTGGTACTCATTAGAAGTGCCTCACTGAGGCACTTCTAATGAATACCCACAACATAAATTTTTGAGGAGAAATAAAAAAAGTATTATGCAAATATCCCTTCTTATCTGGAACTAAGCATAGTAAAAATGCAAACTGGCTGCCAAGTCCAACCAAAAATACAACAGAGGCTCCAGATAAAGCAGACATTAAGAGAACAATTTCTGTTATTTTTGCACTAATACATATGTTGTGGATATGCATAAGAATTGCCTCACTGCCACAATTCAACACACATTCTAGAGTGAAATAACATCAAAAAGTATCCTGAAATATCCCTCAAATTATCATCTTATCTGGAGCTACAAACATAATCACTATGGATGCACTTAGCACCAGATTTTATGCCTCAAGATTATTGACACTTGCGATTACTTATTTGCATTTTAACTTATTCTGCCAAAGACAAAAATAGTAGATTACATTCTCAGAACATTTTTTATGATTTTCCCTGAAAATTTGTTAAAATCATTTTGTAAAACAGGGCTTTGCATTTTTTGTTGTCACATCTGCAGCAGAAAAAAAAAAAAAAAAAAAAAAAAAAAAGATAAAAATCCAATTTGGTTTTTGTTTTCAGGATATACCATTTTTACCCTAAATATTGAGACACCCCAACTTCTTACCATATTTGTTCTAAAATTTGAACAAGCCCATTTTACTACCTAATGATTTGCCTAAAAACTGCTGGCTGACTGGAAAACAGTGTATAGACTCTGATCAGATGCCACATTCTGTAACATCTGATCTGGGTCTGCACTGTTTTCTTAGGCCTATCTGTCCCAATTTCTTAGGATAAATATGATAATACAAAAAAACAACAACAACAACAACAACAAACACACACACACACACATGCACACGCACACACACGTATAGACTCTGATCAGATGCCACATTCTGTAACATCTGATCTGGGTCTGCACTGTTTTCTCAGGCCTATCTGTCCCAATTTCTTAGGACACACGCATGCACGCATGCACACACGCACGCACGCATGCACACAGGCATGCACACACACACACACACTACACACACACACTACACACCACACACACACACACACACACACACAACAAACTAGAAATGTATTTGTAAAACACTGTACCTGTCAATACAAAATGCCAAAGTTGGAAAGGAATATAACTCCGGCCAAAATTTGATCAGGGCATCTAGACCTTGGTTCCAAACTGCTTGCAAAATTGCATGAGCCTAACTCATTTGGGTCCTTAGATATTTTGCTTACAAGACTTTCCTGTAGCTGGTGTTGTGCCATGTGGCAGCCGTAAAAAGTCGCCCCAAAAAACATCATAGTGGGTTGTATTTTATTTCCTTTGGGATCATTGAGCCCATCCTGGTTATTTTGAAAATGGAATACCGCTTAAGCCGGTGCTAGGGGGCATATGCAGCCTCGCAAACTACAGTGTTGCATATGAAGAGACTCAATCAAACCGAGTCTCTGATTTTCATGATTTTGTGTGTTTCCAAAGGCAATCCTTTTTGACTTTTATTTCATAGGCCTAAGTTTGAAAAGGGGCATTACTCCACCATGAAGACCCGACAGAAAAGAAAAACCAAACTGACAACGGGCCATAACTCAAGAACCCATAACTGGCAGTATTTACTCAAATGTTAGTCAGGTCATCTAATTCTTACTAACAATCTTTTACTAACAATCTATTCACTAGGTTTCAAGGCTCTAGCTTCAATTGTTTTTGAGATATTCTGCTGACAAGATTTCATCCATATATTTTCTAGGGGCCATAACTCAGGAAAGGCACATAACCTTGACAAGAAAAAAAGCATGTGTCAGCTATTTTTTTCATGGGGAATCCAAATATGAAATTTTAAAACCCTAGCATGCACAGTTTAAAAGTTAGGCTATGCATTAAAGTGTGCAATGTAAAAATGCCCAAAATGACAAAGGGCCATAACTCAAGAAGTATTTTTCAGAATTCATTCAAAAGTTAATCAGGTCATCTACTCATTGCTACCAATCTATTCCTCAAATTTCAAGACTCTAGCTTGAATAATTTTTGAGATATTTTGCTGACAAGATTTCATCCATACTTTTTCAAAGGGCCATAACTCAGGAAAGGGGCATAATCCTGATAAGAAAAAAAATATGTGTCAGCTATTTTTTCATGAAAAATCCATATATGAAATTTCAAAACCCTAGCATGCACAAAACTTATGCTATGCATCAAAAAGTGTGCAATGTAAAAATGTCAAAAATGACAAAGGGCCATAACCTGAGAAATATTTTTCAGAATTTACTCAAAAGTTAATCAGGTCATCTACTCACTGCTACCAATCTATTCCTCAAATTTCAAGGCTCTAGCTTCAATACTTTTTGAGATATTTTGCTGACAAGATTTTATTAAAAAAATTTTAATGGGCCATAACTCAGGAAAGGGACATAATCCTGATAAGAAAAAAAATATACATGTCAGCTATTTTGTCATGAGGAATCCATATATGAAATTTCAAAATCCTAGCATACAGGGTTAAGAAGTTATGCTATGCATCAAAAAGCATAACGCACGGACGGATTAAAGAACCAGAAGCAATATGCCCCTCCAACTTTTTTGAAGTTGGGGGCATAAAATCATAACAAAACAGTCCTCTGCCAAATTTTCATATATATAAAGGTACAATATTTCATAACCCAAAAGGCTGGCAATATTTTTGTCAGCATACCAGTACAAACTTCAGCAAATGAAATTTTAACACATATTTTGTATTTTTCTTACTTGGGGCAAAAAATAGAGTTTTACAGTTCATGCAAAGTGTTTAAATAATAAAATTTGAGACAATTTGCATGAACTGTCAAACCTTATTTTGTTTTTAAGAAATAATATAAAATATCAAATTGTAATTTGCTTAATTTGTTTAGAGAGTGCTATGCAGACAATTCACATGAAATCTCAAGTCTAATTTTCTCAGAACAATAACAACAATTTTGCCTGGCGTTTTAAGGGCTAATAAGAGCCCATAAAGCATTGTGCCATGCTTATGCCTAGAAATAATAAAAATATTTATCTGCAAACACTGCAAATCTGATGCTCCGAACAGAGATGTTACACAGTTGGAGATAATGGAAATATGTCTGACACCATAAAAATATACATTAAGCCAAAAAATTCCATCAAAGTTATGCATTTTGCAGTGTAAATGGCTGTGGGTTGTTGTTGTATGACGCTCAGCATGCTAAAATTTTAACAGATTTTGATATTATTTTTTCTGATTTTTCTCAGAAAACAGACATTGACATTTCATGCAAATTGTTTCCTGGGGAAGCCAATTTGCATCAAATGTGAAAGCCTATTTTCTAAGAAAAACAAAAAAAAAAAATAAATAAATATTTTAACTTGTTATCTGCTAAATTTGCCCAGAATAATGTAAAGGATACATAATTATGTTTTCCTGCTATACAAATATCTAATGAGATAATTTTGGCATCAAAACATGCCTGACAGGTGTGAGTAAATATTGGAGACCCAGATCAGATGCCACAGACTGTGTCACCCAGATCAGATGCCACAGACTGTGTCACCTGATCAGGCTCTCAACTGTGTGCCATTCAGCCAGCAATTTTTAGACACATCAACAGGCAGTAAAATGGACTCGTCCAAAGTTTAGGACAGGTATTAAAGGTAAGGTGTTATAGTGTCTGAATACTTAGGGTAAATACAGTCATAGCTCTAAAACAAAAATTATCCATTTTTCTTATTTTTCCACGAAAACATATGTTGTGGTGCTCATTAGAAGCACCTCATAGAGGTAGAGGTGCTTCTAATGAGTACCCACAATATGTTTTCGCAGAAAAATGAGAAAAATATTTACCCGATACCCTGTTTTGTTTAGATCTATGTACAGTAATCTGTGTTCATACTAACCTGAAATTATAAGGCACTAAAGAATTCTGTAGATGCTGCATCTTTCCAAAGCAGTCTACCCTTACATGCTGCATGTGATGATGATGATGATGATGATGGTGATGATGATGATGATGATGATGATGATGATCATCATCATCATCATCATCATCATCATCATCATCATCATCATCACCATCATGATTTGGTGATTTATATCCCTTTCACTATTATTTATGTCATACTGAGACAATGAAAAGGTCTGTGCAATGAAGCATCGTACAGCCCTGCTCTATATTCCACCTCAAGCGGGATTCAACCCTGAGACCTACTGATCCAAAATTGGGAGTGCTAATCACTCAACCATCCAGACAATTCTAACTGCATATGTAAACACTGAAGATTCAGATCACTGATCAACTCTGTGGATGCCTCATGTTTTATTAATTATACACGCAAACAGTGTAGACTAAGATCTGTGTATTTTTACTATCTGCACATTTGGTCTGTTGGTTTTCCTCTGACAGGGCAGGTATATGACTGACTTAAATCATCACACATACTCTTACTCACTATTTAGACAGACAGGTTTGAGCAAAGAGTGTAGACCAAACTAAACTGCTTCTAAAGGAACCTTTTGATTAGCATCCACAATGGTTGCAATTCAGTAAGCACAATTTAGACAGATCACTTGGCAGCTAAATGGACTTGTTCACCCTTGTCCTGCTGAATAAATTAAGATGCCCTGCCCATCTCTAACTGTCAGCCAATCAGATTACTTGATCCAGGTTGTTGATACATATTCACATACTGAATGACAAACAGGGCAGATCCAGATCAGTTGGCTTCTTCAGAAGCCAACTAATCTGGATCTACATTGTTTGTAAAGGCAGGATATATCCCGGTTCAGCAGGACTTAAGATCAAATATAGTACGAAACTGTTTGCTGTTCAAATTACTTTGCAGATAGGGCCTGTTAATTCAAAATCCTATTAACCCTTAAAGCGCCAATCACAACAGCAGCAGATGACATTTTGAGATATTTTCTTTATTTTTTCAGAGAAAATAAGGCTTGTTATTTTATGACAATTGTCTGCTAGGCAAAAAAAAATTTGAATATGTCATCTGCAACAATTGTGTATGATGCTTTACTCTATACTGCGCTAATCATAACTACAACAAACAACATTCTGAAATATTTTTTTTAGAGAAAATAAGGCTTCATATGTCATGTGAATTGTCTGCTAGGCAGAAGATTCACATGAAATATCAAACCTTAATATCTTTGAAAAAAAAAAAAATGAAACTGTTGTCTGCAACAAATGCGTATGGAGCTTTAAGAGTTTAATTAATCTAAAAGAAATCAGAGTAATTCTATTCAATCAACATTTTTTCTCCTCCTCTAGTGTATCCAAGGCAAGGATAATTTCCAGGAAATAAATGAGGTTATTTCCTTATTTCTTAATTAACCCTTAATTTACCCAAATCACAACTGCAGCAGACAACATGTTTAAATACTTTTTTGTTATTTTTCATAGAAAATAAGCCTGAGATTTCATGTGAATCGATTCACATGAAATGTCAAAACTGATTTTCTATGAAAAAAAAAATCAGAACTTATTTTCTATGAAAACAAAAATGAATGTTGTTTGCTACAAATTTTGCTTGGGCTTTAATTGTTAACCCTTAAAGCGCCAAGAAAAACTGCATCTGAAAATGTCGTCTGTTTATGTCGTCTGCTGAATATTCTTGCAAACTTTTCAAACCTATTTTTTGTATACCGGCAAACAGTGTGGACCCAGATCAGACTGCTCCTAAAGCCTAAAGGAGCAGTCTGATCTGGGTCCACACTGTTTGCAGAAATGACTTTTAAAATCACAAGCAGAAGACAAAGCAGACAACAATTGTTGTGATTGGCGCTTTAAGGGTTAACAACGAGTTCATAAAAGTCAAGAAAACTTCAGGACTCCAGAACAAGAAATATGTTTTCTTTTTCACAAAAAAAAAAGAAACAAGAGGGCCATGATGGCCCTGTAATGCTCACCTGAGCAACATAGCACTTTGAGAGCTTGATCTAGAACTGATCAAGGCAAACATTCTGATCAAAGTTCAAAAAGATTATATTAACAAGTAAGACAATGTAGCATGTCTAATGGACTGTGAAATAAAGGGCAATGACTGCACTCAAGAGGCCATGCTAAGATGTATGCATGTACTAAATACCACTGGCTGTAGGAGCAATAGTTACTGAGAAACTGACCTAAACACAAACACTTCACAAGTACCAAATATCACTCTGTAGGACCAATAATTACTGAGAAACTGACCTAAATGGAAAAACTTAAGAGAGTCACTGGACAGAAAACTATACATCACCTTGAAATCATCAAGACAAACATTTTGAGCAAGATTCATGATGATCACTTCAAAAATGTGACCTCTAGAGCATCAAGAAGGTTTTCCTTTGTTTTGGCCAGGTGAACTAGTTTTTGATATCAAGTGACCCAGTTTTAAACTAGACCTAGAAATCATCAAGACAAACATTTTGAGCAATATTTATGATGATTATTTCAAAAATGTGACCTCTGGAGTGTTAACAGTTTTCTGCTGATTTGGCCAGGTCACCTAGTTTTTGACCCCATGTGACCCAGTTTCAAACTTGACCTAGAAATCGTCGACAAACATTTTGAGCAGGATTCATGATGATTGCTTCAAAAATGTGACCGCTAGAGTGTTAACAAGGTTTTCTGCTGATCTGGCCAGGTGACCTATTTTTTGAGCCCAAGTGACCCAGTTTCAAACTTGACCTAGAAATCATCAAGACAAACATGTTGAGCAAGATTCATGATGATTGCTTGGAAAATGTGACCACTAGAGTGTTAACAAGGTTTTCTGCTGATCTGGCCAGGTGACCTAGTTTTTGACCACAGGTGACCCAGTTTCAAACCTGACCTAAAAATCATCAAGACAAACATTTTGAGCAAGATTCATGATGATTGCTTGAAAAATGTGACCGCTAGAGTGATAACAAGATTTTACTCTGATTTGGCCAGGTGACCTAGTTTTTGACCCCAGGTGTTCCAGTTTCGAACGTGACCTAGAAATCATAAAGACACACATTTTGAGCAAGATTCATGATGATTGCTTCAAAAATGTGACCGCTAGAGTGTTAACAAGGTTTTCTGCTGATTAGGCCAGGTGACCTAGTTTTTGACCCCAAGGGACCCAGTTTTGAACTTGACCTAGAAATCATCAAGATAAACATATTGAGCAAGATTCATGATAATTGCTTCAAAAATGTGATCGCTAGAGTGTTAACAAGGTTTTCTGCTGGTTTGGCCTGGTGACCTAGTTTTTGGCACCACGTGACCCATTTTCGAACTTGACCTAGAAATCATCAAGACAAACATTTTGAGCAAGATTCATGATGATTGCTTGAAAAATGTGACCGCTAGAGTGTTAACAAGGTTTTCTGCTGATTTGGCCCGGTGACCTAGTTTTTGACTCCAAGTGACCCAGTTTCGAACTTGACCTAGAAATCATCAAGACAAGCATTTTGAGCAAGATTCATGATGATTGCTTCAAAAATGTGACCGCTAGAGTGTTAACAAAGTTTTCTGCTGATTTGGCCAGGTGACCTAGTTTTTGACCCCAAGTGACCCAGTTTTGAACTTGACCTAGAAATCATCAAGATAAACATATTGAGCAAGATTCATGATGATTGCTTCAAACATGTGACCACTAGAGTGTTAACAAGGTTTTCTGCTGATCTGCCCGGTGACCTAGTTTTTGACCCCAAGTGACCCAGTTTCGAACTTGACCTAGAAATCATCAAGACAAACTTATTAAGCAAGATTCATGATGATTGCTTAAAAATGTGACCGCTAGAGTGTTAACAAGGTTTTCTGCTGATCTGGCCCGGTGACCTAGTTTTTGACCCCAAGTGACCCAGTTTCGAACTTGACCTAGATTTAATAGAGGCAAACATTTTGAGCAAGTTTCATCAAGATTGGGTCAAAACTATGACCTCTAGAGTGTTAACAAGTTTTTCCTTTGATCTGACCTGGTGACCTAGTTTTTGACCCCAAGTAACCCAGTATCAAACTTGACCTAGATTTCATAGAGGCAAACATTCTGACCAAGTTTCATCAAGATTGGGTCAAAACTGTGGCCTCTAGAGTGTTAACAAACTAATTGTTGACGACTGACGACGGACGACGATTGACGACGGACGACGGACATAGGGTGATGACAATAGCTCACCCTGAGCTTTTGCTCAGGTGAGCTAAAAAATACAACAAAAAAGCAATAACAAAGCAACACCATATTTGTATAGTATTTGAGAATCCAATACCACACTTGTCTAAGATCTTAAGAAAGTATGCTTTACTACCTGTCTTGCCTAAAAAATTGCTGAATGAGTGGCAAACAGTGCAGATCCTGATCAGATGCCACATTTTGCAGCATCTGATTTAAGTCTACACTGTTGGCAAAGGTCTGCAGAACAAGGCAAATATGGTAGTTTACCTAAACATTTTCATCTGGGCCCAGTTGTTCAAAACTAACAATGTCATTAGTTAACCTATCCTTAAAACTTTGCTCATTAAATATGGCATATATGCTAATATTTTTGCTGAAAAAATGTGAGTAGCTTTTGCATTTGCATTTGCAAAAGCTCCTCACATTTTTTCAGCAAAAATACCTGTAAATTAGATAATGTACTTACTAGAACAGTTAACCTTTTGTCCACTAACGAGCTTGTTAAGCTAACGATGCTTTGAACAACTGGACCCTGGTTTTGATCCAATTTGCATCAAAATGCATGTTTGTCAAGATCTTTCATTTCACATTTATTCTTTGTCAAAACTGTCGGTAAACTGAAAATGGGGAGCAAACTCTTTCCTTTTTAGAGTAGACCACTTTTCTGAAGGGAAACAAACAAATTTTGACAGTGTTGCTTTTCCTTAAAGAAAGATAAATTTCCAGCATGCTTAAATTTGTGCAATCATCAACATTTTTAGTTTCAAAACATTCCTTGGTGCAAACTACCTTTTCGATAAATCTCCATTTTTTTTTTTATGCAAGGGTGTTACTGAAATTCCACTGTCCTTATCAGCAGTCTAGATAAGCAAGGCATTTGTACAAATATTTTCATTTCTCAGAAACTAACATATGCTGTGGCATCTCAGAGGAACTGTTTACCTGAGACAAATCTTTCAAGATCCCACAACATATATTTTGTACAAAAAGAAATAAGATGCCGATAATCAGAGCTCTAAATAAGAGGGGTATCTACTTAATATTTTTCTTATTTCTCCATGAAAACATATGTTGTGGAAACTCATTAGAAGTGCCTCTGTGAGGCACTTCTAATGCATACCCACAATGTATGTTTTCATGGAGAAATAAGAAAAATATCAGTACTTTTCGGTTGAAAAAAAAAAGCTATGGATAACCATTAACTTATTTTTGTCGAAAAACAACTTTTCTGCAGATCTGGTTTATTAAGATGTTCAGTAGTTTTTCTTGATAGGTTGTCGGTTTATGTAAGAATTTTCTTATCTTTGTACAGTAAATCTTTATCAACAAACGATCAAAGTTGTTTAAATAATGCTGGCTTTATCTATTTGCTTTTCCTAAGTTTAGAAGTGCTCAGTTTTTGAAATGGAGACAGTATCGTAATGAAGCATGATGGTAGAAGAAACCTTTTTAATGCTTCCTTAATCCTCCGAGGAACTGGCTGCTTTTTTATTACATTACTGGTACAGGTACCAGATATTGTAGCATTTCCTGGTAATACACTCAGCATACTGTTGGCTAATTCAGCAGACAACAAATTAATTTTTTTTTTTTCCCCAGAAAATAGGCTTTGACATTTTATACAAATTGTCTCCTATGAGACAATTTGCATGAAATGTCAAAGCCTATATTCTGGAAAAATAAAAATATTTCAAAATATCACCCAGCATGCTAAGTGTTTAAGTTTTACTCAACATTAAATACTAGCTTTGTATTTGAGTGATGAGACAGCAATTTTGTGATGACCTGTAGCACTCAAAATTTTCTGATCCAGGAACAGTCACTGACAACTCAGAATTTTGCAATGATACACTTTGCTGAAACACCCCACTTAGTCATCCAGAGGACTTGTTAATAGTATCTGATGATCATTCTGATATAGTTTTCTCAATTTCCCCATAAAAACATATGATGTGGCTACTCATTATAAATTTCTCTGATTATCAATATTGCTATATACACCAGAGGTATTCACCACAGAGATTACAGAAACATCAGTCTTCAAATGGTTACCATCCTCTTTTGAAAGTTGACAAACCTTGACAGGCAAAATGTAACCTTATCGCTAATGCACAATATCATACAGCACATAGCAGC
Organism: Anodontia alba; assembly: GCA_964016985.1. Lineage (NCBI taxonomy): Eukaryota > Metazoa > Mollusca > Bivalvia > Lucinida > Lucinidae > Anodontia > Anodontia alba. The sequence goes on along the minus strand of OZ024822.1, from coordinate 66,394,247 downwards.
TTGTCCTGTTCTGTAATCTTACCGAATTTTGTTGAAATATTCCTAAAGATCCTCACATTACAGTCCAGACAAGAAAAAGGAAAAGTTCACTACGGGGAAATAAGTCAAAAAGTAAGACAGGCAGAGTTCTCATTCTTGGACTTGACACAGCATCTCAGTCTACTATATAACCCTACTAAGTATTGTCAAAATATTCCAAAGGGTATTCGAGTTATAGAAAGGACAAGAAAAACAAAGACCGCCCTCCTAAATGGCCATCTGGCTATCCACTTGCCCGGCCATTCACCCACCCAATCCCAGATATTTGCCAATCTAATAACCCAAGTCTCCAGTGGAAAGCGTGGTTAATAAAAAAAAAAAAACAAAGTAACAAAATAATCTGACGTAAAACACCAAATTAAATTTTATGCTCAAGAGAATGGAAGCAGCAAATATTAAAGAGAGTACTGCATCCCTTGCAAGTTTTCTTCAGTTATTCATATAATGTTTGTGGGAAAATCGGAACTGTTCCACGTGCAGAAAATGATGATCTAAATCAACCACATATTGCCCTAGTATGATCAGATCTTAGTTCCAAGTCACAACCAGGACTTGCTAGAAATTAACCCATTTATATCAAATGGACTCTTCTATCACAACTTTCTGGACGAGTCTATTTCCAACAGCAGAGTGTCTGGTTAGTTTAGAAATTTCTGTATTTAATGCAAACAATGTAGACCCTGATCATTCTGTGGCATCTGATCTGTGTCTGCACTGTTTGCCAACTGCCCTTTTCGGAGTTTGCCGACTAAAATGGGTTAAGTACCGTATTTACCATATGTATTCGGACAGACAGGCCTGAGCAAACAGTACAGACCCAGATGAGAAGCCGCAGAACGCGGCGTCTTATCTGAGTCTACACTGTTTGCCACTCATCCAGCAATTTTTAGACACAACATCGGGTAGTGAATTGTACTGGTTCAAATTTTAGAACATATATGGTAAGAAGTTGACGTGTCTGAATACGTAGGGTAAATACGGAAAGCACAGCTCAAAATATATTTTTTTCATTCACAAAGTATAGATATTTTTCTTATTTATCCATAAAAACATACTGTTGGTATTTCTCCATGAAAACATACAATGAGGTGCTTCTAATTGGTACCCACAATATATGATTTTGTGGAGAAATAGGACAAATATGTATATGGATAGCCCTTTTATCAAGAACTATGATTTAACCCACTGAAGACTGAATAAACTCTCCCACACAATATATTGGAAGAGTCAATTTTAGATTTGAGATATGTCAGGCTATATGATGTAGATATTCCTAAAGAAAAATCGTTGAACTATTTGCAAACAGTGGAGACCCTGATCAGATGCTGCGTACTGCGGCATCTGATCTGGATTTGCACTGTTTGCCAGTTACCTGTTTAAGGGTCTCAAGACCAAGGCCTTTTCTGTTTGCAGTCACTAGAAAATGCCGTTTAGGGGTCTCATGACCTAGGCCTTTTCTATTTGCAATCGCTAGAAAATGAAATGCTAGAAAATGCCATTTCATTTTCTACAGCAAGACTCAATTATTAATGCAAACTCAATTTAAATCCTAAATTGCTTTTATTCTGATCTGCAGCAGACTAGAGCCAGAAAACTGATTTCCAACCAGATTCAAAGCTTTAGATAAGGTATTTTCAGGAAAAAATATCAATATTTTTTTTTACTTCATCACAAAAACATATATTGTTGGTACCCTATTTATCCAAAATATTGAGTCGCTATAATACCATACCATCTATTATTTGAACTGTTACTAAGGTAAAGTCTATTTTATGTCCTGTTAACCCTTGTCCTGCTAAACCCTGATATACCCTGCCTTTGCAAACAGTGTAGATCCAGATCAGTTGGCTTCTTCAGAAGCCAACTGATCTGGATCTGCACTGTTTGCCATTAAGTATGTGAATTTATAGCAACAATCCAGATCAAGTAATCTGATTGGCTAAAACTAGATGGGCATAGCATCTTAATTTATTCAGCAGGACAAGGGTTAAATGTGCCTCAAATTGCCGGATAAATGGCAAACAGTGTGGACCCAATCAGATGCTGCATTCTGTGGCATCTGATCTGAGTCTACAGTTTGCTCAGGCCTGTCTGTCAGAATACTTTGGGTAAATAAATCCTAAATTGCTTTTTTCTGATTTGCAGGAGGCTAGAGACTGAGGATTGATTCTGGAAGACAAAATTACAGCTGGATCTAGTTTAGATATAGTGCTTTTTCTGCCAAAAAAGGTTTCAACATTTTTCTAAATTTATCATGAATATATTTATATATATATATTGTAAGTACTGTTTAGAAATATCTCAGCAAGGCAATTCTAATGAATATAACAACATGTTTTCATGAAAGAAAAAACAAACAAACAAAAAATTTGTCTGGACATTTCTCTTATCCATAGACTTCATAGCACCAGATAGGACACTTTTTCCAACTAAAAATTATTGATATTGTTCTTATGTCTCTATAAAAACATATAATGTGAGTATTCAATAGAAGCACCTCACCTCAGTGAAGTGCTTCTAATGAGTACCCACAACATATGTTTTTGTGGAAAAATAAGGAAACTGTTAAATGGATACCCCTCTTATCTGAAGGTATCTATAGTTTTGCCGCTAGTGATCAGGAAACACATAGACTAATAGAATATTCTGATATTCAAATACAGACAGACAACAAACTGAATTGGGAATGGAGATATTATCACATACCATGAAATTACTTTGTTTAAACACTATAAATCTTTGTCAGATTTCTCAACATGTTTGCTATCCCTAAAAGCACCAATCACACAATAGCAGCAGAGACATTCTAAACTTTCAAAAATATGATTATATATATGGTAAAATATAGCTGGCTATGGGAAGGAATATTTAGACAGTGGTAGCTGCCAGTGGCTTATGCTGCACAGTGGCTGATGCTGTGCAGAAAGACTACTGGGAACAAAAATTTTGGGAACAGGGAGCTAACTTTTGGGAACATTGACAGTTGTATAAACTAGATTATAATAGCACAAGCTGGAACCCTGCTGTATCTTAACCCTTCTCTTGCTGAGCACGACATTCCCTGTCTTAGCAAACAGTGTAGATCCAGATCAGTTGGCTTCTGAAGAAGCCAACTGATCTGGATCTGCACTGTTTGTCATTAAATATGTGAATTTCTATCAAAAACGCGGATCAAATGATTTGATTGGCTGGAAATTAGAAGTGGGCGTGGCATCTTAATTTATTCAGCATGACAAGGGTTTACTTCCACTATACAAGAGTATCCGCCATGTTTACAAGAGAGGCAACTTTTGTGGCTTCTTGTTTGCTTTCCAGCACACCAAGCCTCTTTTGAAAAGGGATCTATTTCAAAAGGAAAGAATTTGCTCCCAAAGGGGAGCAAATTTTCCTTTTAGTAAACCCCTTTTCAGAAGGGAGGCAAAAACCATTTTAACAGCATTACCTCCCTTTGACTCATATCATTTCCCCTTAAAGCCATCATACTATTTTAAATTTGAGAAAAACCTCTACTCAGTGTTTTGGAGTATTCCAATTCTGTATTTTTGTAATACCTGTTCTTATATTCTGATTATTTTGTGTTTGTGTTGAGGTTTTACGGCCCAGTCAACCCAATGGGGTCATGTCGAGCGCGGTCAGTTTACCTAACCACACGTTTACTGGGCAGGCTTAGTCCTCTAAGCGGTTAACCAGTATTGTGCACATTCTTTCGCCAGAAACTGACAACTGCCCTTCTTGAATCAGCGGAAGGGAGAGAATGACCGTAGAAAATATTTCATGATCAATCTCCACGAAAGAATGTTGCCGACCTCGGCGGGGGTTGAACCCGCGACCTCCTGGTCTCCAGTCGGACGGCGCATCCAACTGAGCCACCGAGGCCGGCGTATATTCTGATTATGGAGCAGACTATTGGAATGAGAGGGTCAGCTGTGGGTTCCTGTTGCATGCACAAAAAATGCTTCTATGGGTTTTTAGAGTATGGAGCTGGCTGTTGGCAGTTGCCAGATAGTACATTCACTGGATTAGAATCCCAGTACATTTAAACCCCCTGAAACGTTATATTTAAACCCCCTGAAAAGTTATCTCCTTAGGAGTCATTATGTATAAAATGTCAAAACCTATTTTCTGTGGAAAAATAAAAATATTCAAAATATCTCTGCTGATTTTTTTTTACCCAGCATGCAAAGCAATTATGCTGGCAGACACTCAAAAAGCTCCCCAGGGAAACAGACTGACAGACTTCAGTGTGCCACTCATATTACTGTCAATTTGCTGCATAACATTGTCTTACTATACTTTTATACCCTATTTACCCCATATATTGGAACACCTCTTTTCCATAATTATCTGTCCTAAAATTTGATTGACTGAATTAGAGTTTATCGTTAGTTCAACCTGTGTGGGTCATTTTGTGAAGAGAGTAGAAGCGATAGTAGAGGAGACCAAAGAGAGGGACAGGGGAGAAAGGAAAATGAATGAAAGTGAAGAAACAGAAGAAATAAAAACATTCCCCCTCTACCCTTACCAGCCTGCAAGGATAGCAGGCCTTGCCCAACTGTAAGCCAATATCAGTTGGAAGCCCTGGTGACGTAAGATATATGACACCTTTGCCTCACTCAACCACCCCCCTCTAAAATTTGAACATGTCCATTTTACTACCTCATAGCTCTTGATAAGATGCTTTTTTTTTAATCCAAAAGTGTTGATATTTTTTTTTATTTCTCCACAAAAATATAAGCCTCAGTAAGGCACTTCTAATGAGTACCCACAACATATATTTTTGTGCAGAAATAAGAAAAATATTTACCTGATACCAACTCTTATCTGGACCTATGCTACCTGCTGATGTATCTTGAAAATGCTGAATAAGTGACAAACAGTGTAGACCTAATTGTCCCAATACTTATGCTAATTATGTTAAATGTAGAATTCTGAATAAAGCAAGGATCTTTCTGTATTCAATAAACACACTCTGCTAATTCAAGGACCATGCAATGCAGCCCAACTTCCTCACATTGTGTGAACAGCGAATACTGAAGACAACTTCGCATCTGAGCAATTTACTCAAGGTCTTTTACCATCTTCACCAGAACTGAACACATCTGAAGACTTAACTGCTATTTTAAAGGGGGGAACTTAAGCAGATAGAAATTTAGTTTCCTAGCGCTTGAATCATTTCAGAAATTGAGGTTAGAAAGAGACCTTTTCCCTTGACACTGTCCAAATTATTCCTTTTATTGCACAATTACATTACCTGAAGAACAAATACTTATTACAGATGTAAGTACTTATTAAAACCTAAATTTGAAAGTAGCCTATAATTATAGGCGTCCAAAAATTAACCCTTTACATGGCCAGTTACAAATGTACCAGACAACAGTTTGAAATATATATCTATATCTTAATTTCCATTGAAAATAAGGCTTGCCATTTTATGTGAATTGTCTGCCTAGCAGACAATTCACATAAAATGTCAACCCTTATTTTCTCTGAAAAACAAAAGAAAAAGAAACTAGAATGTTGTCTGCTTTAATTTTACTGGGCACTTTAAGGGTTAATAGCAACAATAATTAGCCCCATGCTTTTCAGAGAAAACTGTGGATATTGTTATCCTCTCCTGTCTAACTGACCATCTGTCCATCATTTCCACCCACACCACTGGAAAGATTTGCAGTAGAGCTTTCCCAAGTGCTAGTGTTGTGCAACTGCACACAGATTTTTGGCCCTGGCCCTTGGGGCCAGTGCAGAGGTACATATAGAGGGTACATTCTTTGTCTCCCGATTTTTTTGTCTCATCCTACACTACTGGATAGATTCAATCAAATTTCCTGCATATCTTTCCATACGTGCTGCTGTCTTGCAACACTACATCAACTACCGTATTCGACCTAATTACCGCACATACCCCTATAAGCGCACAGTCAAGAAATTCCGTAGTCTTCAGATTACAAGCAGTGTACTTTTTTCTTTACTTCTTTACAAAGGCATATGTTGTGGGTACTCATTTGAATTGAAAGTCAGAACAAATCGCATAGTCATCATTAAATAAGTCCTTTTCTGATCTTTTTTATAGTGTATCCTTAGTAGATAGATACATATTTGACCACAAATGAGTGTGTCCTGTAAGTTTGAAAAACCTAAGTGCACAGTGCGGTAATTAGGTCGAATACGGTAGTTGAGGTTGAATATGACTAACAACAATCTTGCAGTCATACTGTGATGGTACCTGGATGTGACATTCAAAAGTGATGCCCTTTAATGTTTAGCATGCTGGGTAAAATTTTCAGCAAACCACAAATTGAAATATTTTTTCTTATTTTTTTCAGAAAACAGGTTTAGACATTTCATGCAAATTGTCTCCAATGGAGACATTTTGCATGGAATGTCAAACTGTTTTCTGGGAAAAATAAGAAAAATATCATCAATTTGTAATCTGTTGAATTAACCAAGAGAGTGGTAAAGGTTATTAACAGTATCACATCCCAGACACAATGATGTAATACTACCACCAGTCAAAGCTCTTCTTCCCAATTCTTCCTAATGCTGAACACCATGTGAAACAGGAACTAGTACCAATTTTAGAAAGGCTTCCATATGATCTTACTGGGAATCAAACCCACAACCTTGTGGCCCTGCCCCCTTCCCTGTCGGCACTCCAATGTACAGTTTTCATATTTCTGCACCAAATATATGTTGTAGATACTCATTGGAATGACCTCACTGAAGCAATACCATGCCATTTATACAACATACCATATGTTTTGTTGATGAAATAAGAAAAAACATCACACTGTTTTGCTCAAACATGCATCTTGTCTCAAATTATCTGGAACTATGCCTATAATGTATCAGTAATCCAGTGGGATTCTACTCCTGACAAAGATTTGAAATAAATCCTGCAGCAGAAAATCAGGCCATATCTTGTGCATAAACAGCAAAGATACAGACCAGACTGTGCATCTGTGCAGGCCTATCACATCTTCAATGCTTTCCTTGTTCTTATGCACAGTGTATATGTACTTAAACAGTGCAGATTGTAGCCAGACTGTTCCACTGCACAGACTGGCCTGGGTTTTCATGTATTACACAATAGGGTCAATCTTCCTGTTTTCTACAAAATAACAAATCCTAATCCTAATTATTCAATACAATAAGAGCTGGTAAAATCAATTAACAGTAATTTCAGTCATAGGTGCAGATAAAGCACTTTTTCCCAACAACAAATGTTGATATTTTTCTCATTTCTTCATGAAAACATATGTTGTGGTACTCTTTAGAAAGGCTTCGCAGAGGCACTTTTATAGAGTACCACAACATGTGTTTTCTTGGAGAAATAAGAAAACTGTTTTGCTGATAACCTCTCTTATCCAGAGCTATGTTCAGACTACCGATCAATCTTCCAACAGCAATGAGACATGCCAAGTGAAAACAACATTTTTCCATATATCACCAGCAAGGCCAGCCTCCCAATAGGCTACCCAGTCTGGCTAGAGTCTTTGCTGTTTCATCTATACAATATTTAAAAAGTAGTAAGAAAATAATATGATGAACAGACTTTACAGATGCACCCTGGATCTGGTATGGTCTTCGCTCTGTACATACATGTATGAAAAAAACATTCATTTTCTGCTCAGCGGGTTGTAAATATTATTATGGCTTCAAATGAGATATTACATGTAAAAATGAGTTTGGATTTGAAAATCCAGTGGACAAATAAAAATGACTTATCTAAAATGACATTTAGGGGTCATGCATAGTACTACATAAAAGGGGTATAAAGATAACTGTTTTTCCTTGATCCTCTGCACGCTGGGTAAAAATTTCAGCAGGTGACATTTTGAAATATTTTTCTTATTTTTTTCCCAGAAAATAGGCTTTATTTCATGCAAATTATCTCAAAAGGAAGCAAGTTTTTCTGGGAAAAATATCATCCAATTTATTGTCTGCTGAATTAGCCGAGAATCATAAAGGTTAATTGCTTCACTAAAATATATGTTGTGGTTACTCATTAGAAGCACCTCAGTGAGACTGAGGTGCTTCTAATGAGTACTCATAACATGTTTTCATGGGTACATGAGAAAAGTATCAATACATGTATTTTTTGGCTATAAAAAAATGCCTTTAGTTATGGCCTCAACTGACATAACACAAGGTAAAAGCAACTGACCCCTCTCTTCCCTTATATACCCAATCAGTCCTACAATACATGTATTTCCTCAAAAATACCCTCAAAGGCTCTTGAGATGAGTTTCGATCATAATGATGGTTTGGTGTTTTATGTTTCTCTCATTATTATTTTAGTCATACTGAGATGATGGAAGGGTGATAATAACTGTGCTGTACAGTCATGTGTTGAATTCTGCCTCTAGCGGGATTCAAACAAAGGACCTTGTGATGCAAAGTGTGAAGCCCTAACCACTTGGCCACCTGGATGCTTCCATGGTTTAGATCATTCTCCTGTACATGTAAAACACCATTATAAATGGTGGAAATAATTCAAAGGGACAGAAGATTTCTCCATGTCTCAAACAGTGAAATAAACCTCAAACTGCATCAGGTTAACAAGAGGCCCACGGGCCACGGTTCGCTCACCTGAGTGACATAGCCACTGCAGACATGCAGATGTTATGCAACATTTTTCCAATCCTATCATCGTAACTAATGAAAATATCATCATTTGAGCAGTTCTTAGTTTTGAAGAAGAATATATGGGCCTGACAGTCAATGGAGCATGATCATTTGAATAAACTATCAATCACATTTCAACAGAAGGATCAATGTGAAATTTGGTGGAAATTGGCTAAGTGGTTCCTGAAGAATCATGATTTTATACATGTAAACAGCACAGTGGCAGGGAAATATTATAAATATAAACCAGATAATGGCCATCTTAGATTTCCAATCAGAACAATTTTAATTACTGTTGATCTACAAGTCACTTCGATACTTTCAATATAAATGTATATGGCCCTCACAAATAGGGAAGCAAATTTGACCTTGGAGGCAAAAAGGTCAAATGTCAACATAGAACCATCATTTGAGCAATTTTGGTAGATCTGTCCCCCGTAATTTGTGCAAAGATTAGGACCCAGGGCTTATTTGGTTATGGAGAAGAAGATTTTTAAAGGTTTTTACCATATATGGGCATGGCAGCCATTTTGATCAATGGACCATACCCATTTTAGCAATCTTTCATTCTCCTGCTCACGGAGGCTCCGCATGAAATTTGAGCAACACTGGCCCGGAGGCTTCAGAGGAAAAGCCATTTGAAATTATCAACATTTTTTCCATACAAATGTATGGCGCCCATACAAATGTATACAGAAGCAAACTTGACCTCGCCGTAAAAAGGTTAAATGTCAATGTATGACAATTATTTTAGCAACTTTGGTAGACCGCCCATTCCAGATGATATATGCAAAGATTCAGCCACAAGCCATCCTCGGTTTTGGAGAATAAGATTTTTAAATGTTTTTTCCCATGCAAATGCATAAGGAAGCAAACTTGACCTTGCCATAAAAAGGTCAAATGTCAATGTATGACCATTATTTTAGCAACTTTGGTAGACCCCCTGTCCCCGATGATTTATGCAAACATTCAGCCCCAAAGCATCCTCGGTTCTAGAGAAGAAGATTTATAAAGGTTTTTACCATATATGGGCATGGCACCCATCTTGGTCAACGAACCGTGACCATTTTAGCAATCTTTTGTTCCCCCTACCTAAGGAGGCTCCATATGAAATTTGAGCAAAATTGGCCCAGAGGCTCCAGAGGAGAAGTTGTTTGAAATTCTGAACATTTTTCCCATACAAATGCATAAGGAAGCAAAATTGACCTTAACGTAAAAAGGTCAAATGTCAATGTACGACCATTATTTTAGCAATTTTGGTAGCCCTCCTGTTCCCGAAGATATACGCAAAGATTCAGCCAAAAGGCATGCTCGGTTTTGGAGAAGAAGATTTTTAAAGGTTTTTCCCATTCAAATGCATAGGGAAGCAAACTTGACCTTGCCGTAAAAAAGTCAAACGTCAACGTACGACAATTCTTTTAGAAATGTTGGTAGACCTCCCGTCCCCGATGATTCCTGCAAAGGTTCTGCCCCAAGGCATTCTCAGTTCTGGAGGAGTAGATTTTTAAAGGTTTTTTCCATATATGGGCGTGGTGGCCATCTTGGTCAACGGACCGTGACCATTTTAGCAATTTTTCGTTCCCCCACCCTAAGGAGGCTCCATATGAAATTTGAGCAAAATTGGCCCAGAGGCTCCAGAGGAGAAGTTGTTTGAAATTCTGAACATTTTTCCCATACAAATGCATAAGGAAGCAAAATTGACCTTACCGTAAAAAGGTCAAATGTCAATGTACGACCATTATTTTAGCAATTTTGGTAGCTCTCCTGTTCCCAAAGATATATGCAAAGATTCAGCCATAAGGCATGCTCAGTTTTGGAGAAGAAGATTTTTAAAGGTTTTTCCCATTCAAATGCATAGGGAAGCAAACTTGACCTTGCCGTAAAAAGGTCAAACGTCAACGTACGACAATTCTTTTAGCAATTTTGGTAGACCTCCCGTCCCCGATGATTCCTGCAAAGGTTCAGCCCCAAGGCGTTCTCGGTTCTGGAGGAGAAGATTTTTAAAGGTTTTTACCATATATGGGCGTGGCGGCCATCTTGGTCAACGGACCGCGACCATTTTAGCAATTTTTCGTTCCCCCACCCTAAGGAGGCTCCATATGAAATTTGAGCAAAATTAGCTCAGCGGTTTCAGAGGAGAAGTCGTTTCAAAATGTTAACGGATGGACGCACGGACGGATGGCCGGACGGACGACGGACAAAAAGTGATCACAATAGCTCATCCTGAGCAGAGCTCAGGTGAGCTAAAAACCAACAAGACCTGTCACCTGACAGGACAGCTTGCCTGAACTCAGGCTTATCAATGAAATAAAAAATTAAGACTAAGCCCTTAAAATTCTAATGTGTGTGTGTGTGTGTGTGTGTGTGTGTACGCGTGTGCGCATGCGTGCGTGTGTGTGTGTGTATTTTGGAGCAATGTCTATAATCATGCCAAGTAGAAAGTAAATCCATGCAAGGATTTAGAAATTAAGAGGTCTATAAACTTAGACAAAAAATTTAACATAAATTTCTTAATCTGAGACCTTGACCTCTAGGTCATAAGCATGGGTGGGAATGGTACCGAATAAAATTTTGCATCAATATCTATAATCATGCCAAATATAAAGTAACTCCACGCAAGGATTTAGAAACTAGATAAAGTGCCCAGTGGGGCACGTATACCCCCGACCAGCGCTACCACCACTTTTTAAAGAGCACAAAGTGTATTGCTTTGACTCTGGAGATGGCAGTTGTCTGCTATATGTTATAACATTGAAAGAATTCAATCACACATAATGTGAAGCCCTTCACCGCAAAGGTCAGGAACAGTGCAGGGATTGAGCTAATTAAAACTTTAGCCTATAACTATCACCATAGACCATTGAAATCAATCAGTCTTTATAATATAAGCAAAAATGACATTTGTATTAAAAGTCTGTTACCTTGACTTTCAGTTAGAATTGTCTTTCTTGTACCTGACACCCCTACCAAATGCCCTCGACAACCTGACAGAGTTTCATGAAAATAGCTCAAAGGGTACTTAGGAGTTATGGGGTGCACAATAATGCATTTATGGACAGACAGACAGATGGATGGATTCAATGCTGATAGCCATATCCCCTAAACCTATCAGTAGGAGGATAACGAAATTCAACAAAAGGTCTTGATGGTATAGCTATATAAACTTAGATGCAAATTTTTTTTACTTTTATATGAAATTTCTAAGTCTGTGACCTTGACCTCAAGGTCATACCCTGGGATGGGGATCACGCTGAGTAAACCTCTAGACCTATATCTACCAACAGGTAAAATATTAATGAAATTCCTCAAAGGGTCTTGATGGTATAGCTATATAAACATAAACACAAAAATTTTGACTTTTTTATGAAAATTCTAAGTCCGTGACCTTGACCCCAAGGTTATCCCCCGGGAAAAGATTGGTTTTGATAAAAACTTAAGCCCTATATCTACCATCAGGCCAAATATGAATGAAATCTATCAAAGGGTCTTCATAATATAAGGTCTTATAAACTTTAACGTAAAAACTTTGACCCTAAGACAAAAATGAAGTATAATGCTTCAACAGACGGATGGACAGAGGAACAGATTCCTTGCTGATAGCTATATCTGCTCAACCTTTCAGTCAGGGGATAATGAAATTTAACGAAAGGTCTTGATGATATGGCTATATAAACTTAAACACAAAATTTTTTACTTTTATATGAAAATTCTAACTTTGTGACCTTGACCTCAGTCACACCCGGGGTGGGAATCATGCTGAGTATGACTCTAGGCCAATATCTACCAACATGTCAGATATAAATGAAATTCCTCAAGGGTTTTGATGATATAGCTATATAAACTTAAACACAAAAAACTTTGACTTTTTTATGAAAATTCTAAGTCCGTGACCTTGACCCCAAGGTCACCACCATGGTGGGGATGGTGCTGATAAAAACTTTAGACCTATATCTACCATCAAGCCAAATATGAATGAAATCTATCAAATGGTCTTCAAAATATGAGGTCTTATAAACTTAATGCAAAAACTTCGACCCTGTGATGGAAAGACGAATGAACGTACGTACAAACGAACGAACGGACGAACGGAAAAGCGAAAACATTATACCCCCACATACTTCGTATATCGGGGGTATAACCACATACTTCATATGTCGGGGGTATAACCACATACTTCGTATGTCGGGGTATAATTAAGAGATCTTAAAAACTTTGATGTAAAACTTAACCCTTATCTTGCTGTTCGCAACTATAGTCGAGCTGGAGGGGTCTGCCAACTCAAAAGCCTGTCATACTTACAATATACCACATGCAACCATTCAGAGCAAGTGTTCTCATACAGGAGTGAACCTACTTTCATACAAACACGCCACTTTTCATTAGATAGTCAGGTGCTGGATTTTACCCACACTAAAAAAGACTGAGAATACCAAATTTCAAGCTGATATTAATTTCAGCACTCACTTCAACAAATTGATCAGGATTTTCTGGAAAAAAAGCCCATAACACCTGAATCATTTCCAGTGAGGAAGAAGTAGGAATTACAGTAGAACCTATGTATGTCACTCGTTTCATTCGCAATAGTACACAGTAGGCGCTGGTCTCTTGTAATTTTTTTTTTTTTTTTTAAAGTGTCTTAAACGGTTCCCGGTTTACACATGACTGTCACGTGACTTTCTAGTCACGTGACCATCCTTTCTCCGGGAAAATGGCCACCTAGGATCGGCAAATTATACGTGAAAATTTCATGAAAATCGAGGTAAAATTCAGGGGGTAATGACTTCTCAAGTAGAGGTCCCCCCTTTTACAGGCCTGATTCATTTTTTTTTTCGGCAAGATAAGGGTTAAACATAAATTTCTAAGTCTGTGACCTTAACCTCCAGGTCATAAGCAGGGGTGGGGAGAAGGCAGAATAAAATTTTGGATCAATATTTATAATCATGCTAAATATAAAGTAAATCCATACAAGGATTTAGAAATTAAGAGATCTTAAAAAATTAACTGCAAAACTTTAACATAAATTTCTAAGACCATGACTTTGAACTTTAGGTCATAAGCAGGGTTGGGTGTAGTGCCAAATAAAATTTTGGACCAGTATCTATTATCATACCAAATATACAGTAAATCCATGCAAGAATATAGAAATTAAGAGATCTTAAAAACTTTGACGCAAAACTATAGGTCATGAGCAGGAGTGTGGATAGGTCTCAATAAAAATTTTGGACCAACATCTATAATTATACCAAATATAAACTAAATTCATCAGAGGATTTAGAAAATATGAGGTCTGAAAAGCTTTGACGTAAAACTTTAACATTTTGTTAATGCCGCCACCGCCAATGCCGATGCAAATGCCAATGCCAACGCTGGGGGTAGTGCAATAGCTCTTCCTGTAGGTACAAGCGAGCTAAAAATTAGAGTGAAGATAATGAAAAAAATAAGGAAGCAAAAGTTATCATTCCTTTATGTGATGATGTCAGATAGTTTGGTGTTTTATGTCTCTTTCAATATCAAGATGATGAGGAGGGTGGACTAATGGAGGAGGGGGGAGAAGGGGAGGGGGGGGGGGGTGGGGAGGCAAACTGACTTTGCTATAGAAAGGTCAAAAGTCAAGGAATATTCTGTGGTATCTGATCTGGGTCTACACTGTTTGTCAATGATCCTCTTTTGTGGGACACTAAGCATTATAGGTTAACATTGCTAACTGAATCTCCTATCAAAGCAAACAACTTTGCTTGCAGACATTACATGCTATTCAATATTTACTATAGCTCTTAAGACAGACTAATTGATACAAACAGTGTAGACCCTGATCTTGATCTAAACTGTTTTCCAATTTCCCATTCTGAGGATGCTAAACATTATTGCAAAGTCTCTTATCAAAACAAACAAGACTTTGCTTGCAGACATTACATATTCAATGTTTACTGAATCTCTCGAGACAGACCAGTCTCTTCCATTAGCAAAGGGACAAATTACTTCCCTCTGGCTAGGTCTAAATAACTTCAACAATAATAAGATTTTCAAGGTGGTGACACTAACAGCCAGACAACTGCAATCAAGCTGATACGAATTTCCTTTTAGATCAACAGACTTCTTAATTTAACCCTAAGAATGCACAGGAAGAAAGAATGCACAGGAAGAAAGACTGTTGTTTTGTGTTTTTCTTTCAAGAAACAGGTTTTAACATTTTTTGCATGCGGTACAGCTTGTATCATAGCACTAGATAACAAGGAAGATCCCAACAGGCCTTTGGGACAGCCTATTTCATAGTTCTACATAAGAAGGAAGGTCCCCACAAATATGTGGATGTGCCTGCATCACAGCTCTAATAAGAGGGAAGTGCACCATAAGAAGCAGACTAGCCTTTACTATAGCTATAGATAAAAAAGAAGATCCTGATAAGCATTTGAGACAGCCTGTATCATAGCATTAGATAACAGCGTAGGTCCTGAAGCATTTGGGACAGCCTGTATCATAGCATTAGACAATAAGGAAGGTCCTGAAGCATTTGGGACAGCCTGTATCATAGCATCAGACAATAAGGAAGGTCCTGAAGCATTTGGGATAGCCTGTATCATAGCATTCAACAATAAGCTTAAGGAAGGTCCTGAAGCATTTGGGATAGCCTTATCATAGCATTAGATAATAAGGCAGGTCCTGACAAGCATTTGGGATAGCCTTATCATAGCATTAGATAACAATGTCCTGACAAGCATTTGGGATCACCTGTATCATAGCTCTAGGTAACAAGGGAGGTCCTGTCAAGCATTTGGGATAGCCTGTATCATAGCATTCTATAACAAGGAAAAGCCTGAAAAGCATTTGAGATAGCCTGTATTATAGCATTCTATAACAAGGAAGGTCCTGACAAGCATTTGAGATAGCCTGTATCATAACTTTACAAAGAAGGAGAGCCAGACAAGTAATGTTATCAGCCTGTATCAAAGCTATATAACAGAGAGGGTTCTGAAAGGCCTTTGTATCATAACTCCAGTTAACCATTACCACTCTATGGACAAATTCAGCAGATGACAAACTAATGATTTTTTTGTCATTTTTTTTCAGAAAATAGGCTTTGACAGTCCATGAAAATTGTCTCCTAATTTTCCCAGATGGTAGGCTTTGACATTCCATGCATCTTATCTGCTTAGGAAAAATAAGAAAAATATTTCAAAAAGTTGTCTGCCGAAATGTTTACTCAGCATGCTAAGCATTAAGATGGGTATCCAGATTAATTTTGGTCTTATTTCTTAATGAAATACATGTACATGTTTCGAGTTATCATAAAAGTTGCCACATGTTTTATTCACAAACTATGTTTGGGTGGAAAAGTATGAAAACTAGTAACAGTGTTTTCAGAGAAAACAAATGTCCGCCAACTGTGAATTTTCAGTTTTTCTACAGCTGTGACCCTGAAAATTAGATCAAGGTCACCAAAATCTAATCAGTTCTTTGCTATGTCCTCATTATATATCCATGAAAATTTGGTAAGAATCCAGCCACTGGTTCACAAGATATTGTGCAGATAAGAAAGTGTGCCAGTGCCAACCCCAACGCCAAGGGGATCCACACCAAAAACAATTATGTCCCCCTCCCAGTAGGCATTAGGACATTAAATATCAATACCCTTTGACTGAAAGAGTATATTATCTTAGGCTATGCTATATGGATGTAACGGTTTGTCTGAACCGTGGAAAAAATACAGGTTTTTTCTGACAATTTTAGGTAATTTACCACACTGGGTCTAACTGTAAACTATATTATCAAGTCGGCACACAGTCTAATTGGGCAGTTAGATGAGAGAGAATATTATTCTCTTTTGGCCCAGCCAATCAATAGCCAAAGCTTGAGCTCCAGAGATAATTATTCTGGAGATAAAAATGCAGACATTTTCTCCCAAAAACATTTATTGTGGCATCTCATTAGAACTAATCTCAGAGAGGTGATTCTTGAGACAACAAGTAAGTTCTCATGGAGAATTAACCTTTTCCACACTCTTGGCTGATTCAGCTGATGACAATTTTGAACTATTTTTCTAATTTTTTCCAGAAAATAGGTTTTGGCTTTTCATGCATATTGTCTGCTAAGGAGATGATTATGTGAAATGTCAAAGCCTACTTTCTGGGAAAAAATAAGAAAACTGAGTCAAAACGTTTGCTGAAATTTTAACCCAGCATACCAAACATAACCCTAGTCCTGCTGAACCCGGATATACCCTGCCTTTGCAAACCGTGTAGATCCAGATCAGTTGGCTTCTGAAGAAGCCAACTGATCTGGATCTGCACTGTTTGCCATTTAGTATGTAAATTTTTACCAACAATCTGGATCAAGTTGACTAGCTGAAAATTGGAAGTGGGTGTGGTATCTTAATATATTCAGCATGACAAGAGTTAAGGACGGTACACAACTAAATAAACTCCCAATCTGAAGCCTTGTAAAGAGAACAATTTTAGTGGATTTTCACTGATAAAATCCCCTAAAGTGCTATTCACTACTGCAGCAGTCAACATTTTTATTTTTCTATTTTTCATAGAAAATAATGCTTGACATGTCATGTGAATCAGATGATTGATACCAAGTCTTAGTTTCTCTAAAAAATAATATAAAAAAATTAGAATGTCCTTGGCTACAATTCTGCTTAGTGCTTTAGGGTTATCTAGTAATTGCATGCTGAATTAAAAAAAAAAAAAAAATCAAAATACTTTGTTTTAATAAGTGGGCTTGGGATTTCATAGGAATCAATTACTCCAATGATTCATATGAAATGTTAAGCCCTATTTTCTGGGAAAATAAACAAAATATCACTCATTTGTTTTTGTCTGCAAAACTGACCTTCAGCATAGAAAGAGGCAATTTTGGAAGATCAATAAGTTTGGAGGTCAGAGATTCTGAGACATTCACTAATAACAGAGCCGCAACATCAAAAAACGTACCTTTGGACATGCGCCCAGCAAAGATTCAGATCAGTCTGCACATTTGTGCAGACTGATCAGAATCTTCACCCGTTGCATTTTGGACAGCCAAAGGATGCAAAATTTCTTCATGCATACAACAAAGAGTCTAATCAGACTGCAGGTATGCGAGGCTGATCTGAGTCTATGTAGAAGATACGTTTTCCCACATTTTGGCTCAGTTAGTCTGGGCCCAGTTGTTCAAAGCATCGTTAGTTTAACAGGCTCGTTAGTGGTCAAAATGTTAACTGTTCTAGTAAGTACAGTATCTAATTCACAGGTATTTTCGCTGAAAAAATGTGTAAATGCAACAGCTACTCACATTTTTTCAGCAATAACTATTAGCTTATATGCCATATTTAATGATCAAAGTTTTAACATATGTTAACTAACGACATCATTAGTTTTGAACAACTAGGCCCTGAACATTAGCAGGACATTATGGAACTAACAGAATTAGTAGCTAGAAAGTGTCTGTACATAGCTCCAGATAATGATGCACTTCCTGTTACAGAAGCTGTCAAAAAAGCATGTGGAACAAAGAAATGGAATTCTAGGTCTGAGTAAAGGTTAACGCTTAGCACTCTGGGTAAAATTTGCAGCAGACGACATTTTAAAATATTTTTCTTTTTTTTCCCAGAAAACAGGATTTGACATTTCATGCAAATTGTCTCCCAAGGAGACAATTTGCATGAAATGTCAGATCCAGTTTTCTGGGAAAAATAAGAAAAATATCATCAATTTGTCGTCTGCTGAAAATGCCCAGAGAGTGGTAAAGGTTAAATTGGTCAAAACATTTTATTCATATGGCAGTTATTTAAGTTTCCTAGATTCAAGTAGAGGCTGCAAACACCGACATTTTTTTTTTCCTTTGATTTATTGTTCTGCCTAATTTGTTGAGATGCAAGTCTGGTGACCTCATCAACAATAGAGCAAAATCTTGCATTTGGTAGAGATTATGTTCTGTTCATATATATTATATAAAATAAAATTGACCTTTTGTTAGTAATTTGAGATTTATTAGCAGGACAAAATTCATGCTCAGCTGAGTTGAGCATGAAATATTTTATAATCTTGGGCCCAGATGAAAATCCATGTATTTTGTGTAGTCTCCCAGAGAAAGTGAGAAAAAGGACAGAAAAGCTAGCAGATGAGAATGAAGAAAGGAACAGAGAACATTGAGGGAAGAAGTGGATGACAGAGCAGAAACAGATGAAGTATTTTCATACTCCCTTCCCACCTGCTGCAAATAACAACAGCCGGCCCTTAGCACAACCCTCAACCTGTAACAAGGATAACAGAATGGAACACAGTAAAACAAATTTGAACCAGAGCATGACAAAACTTACAATAAGACTTGTGCTGCCAGCAAAGATCAGCATCCATGCAGTCTGATCAGTTTCCCTGTTTGCACACGCCTTCTACAGCCTCTGGGCTGTCCAAAGAGGGATAAACGAGAATCCTTGTCATACTGAGTGGATTTACAGGCTGATCTGAGTCTTTGCTGGTTGTACATGCCATTGTAGGTTTTGTCGTACTCTGGCTCATTTGGTATTTGGATACTTGACAGAGACATGGGCTCACATCCCCTATCTGGGAAGCAGTATGTTCACCCACACCAAGGCTTATACTCAGTCATAGTGCCAGACTAGAGAGGGTATCAGGTAAATAGTTCTCTTATTTCTCCGCAAAAATATATGTTGTGCATACTCATTAGAAGTGCCTCAGTGAGGCACTTCTAATGAGTACCCACAACATATGCTTTCATGGAGAAATAAGAAAAATATCAGTACTTTTTGGTTAAAAAAACTGCCTTATCTGGAGTTATGTACAGTGCAATTCCAGATAACTGCTCTCTCTCAAAACCAGGATTTTGCCTAATCGAAATACAAGCAACTCCAACTCAGGATCCAGAGATGTGGAAAATAATGACTATGTTTCTCATTCTTCTCAATGGACTCAGTTAGAATAGGCCAACTAAATATCTTGGTAAAAAAAAAGAGTTAATTTTCTGAGATTGCTTTGTATTTCAATTTCACAAGTTTAGTGCATTTCTTGATTAAATTTTATGCAAGTAAGACATTGTTGTTCAGAACTCCAATTTTATAAGAACGCATTAGTTTCCCATGCACATGCAATTGGCTTTGACCTATCTATAGTCTGAATCTTGGATTTTCCACACAATTCACATGCTTATCTTTGATCATTATTACTCACCATGCTATGGGCAAATTCAGACATGTTGAAATATTTTTCTTAATTTAATTTTAGAAAATAAGATCTGACACCTCATGCAAATTGTCTCCTTTGGAGACAATTTGCCTGAAATGTCAAATCCTACTTTCTAGGAAAAATAAGAAAAATATATCAAAATGTTGTCTACTTTACCCAGCATGCAAAGTGTTAAGTTACAGATGAAATAGACATTTATTAGAGCATCCTCATTTAACCTTTAAACTCTCGGCAATTTCAGCAGGTAACTAATTAGTGACAGTTTTTTATTTTCCTCAGAAGGTAGGGTTAAGCATTTCATAAAAATTGTACTCTTTGGAGACAATTCGGATGAAATATCAAACACCATTTTCTTAGGACATAATTTGCAAAACATGTCAAACTCAATTTACTAGAAAAATAAGAAAAAAACTACAAATGTTTTCAGCTAAATTTTTACCCAGCATGCTAAGCACTTAATTTTTTTTTTTTTTTTTTTTTTTACAGTCTAGAAAGCATTTAAGACTTATGTTTGTTTCAGAAATTTGACACATTTTTATTGCATTCTGCTTTCAATAATGGAGTAAATATCTTCTGATTATTTCTTCTTACATGCTGATGTATATTAATACTTAGCATGATCTGGACAAATTCAGCAGACAACAAATTGGTAATATTTTACTTATTTTTCCCAGAAAATAAGCTTTGATATTCCATGCAAATTGTCTCCTAAGGTGACAATCTGCATGAAATGTCAAATCCTATTTTTAGGGAAAACTAAGAAAAAATATTTTAAAATGTCTGCTGAATTTTTTACCCAGCATGCTAGGTATTAAAATAATGATGAGAAATCAAGAAAAGATCACAGACAGAACAGAAGAAAGAAATTATGATGACTAAACAATACTTCTACATAGCTCCAAATAAGAGGGGTACCAGGAAAATATTTTTTATTTCTCCATGAAAACATATATTGTGGGTACTCATTAGGAGTGCCTCACCAAGGCTTTTAATGAGAACCCACAACATATGTTTTCGCGGAGAAATAAAAAATATCAATATGTTTTGTTGAAAAAAAAAAAGCCTTATCTCAAGCTGTATGATGACTGCCATATTTACCATTAGTATTCTAATACCTTATCTCCTTATCATAAACTGTCCTAAAATCTGAACAGGTTTATTTTACTATCTGATGATACTTTACTATCTGATGATACATTCTGTGGCACTGATCTGGGTCTATCCTTTTTGCTCAGGCCTGTCTGTCCAAATACTTCAGGTAAATATGTTAACCCTTGCCATGCTGAATAAATTAAGATGCCACACCCACTTCTAATTTTCAGCCAATGAAAGGGTAATTGGCAAACACACAGCAGACACCGCAGAATCTGAGGTCTGATCAAGGTCTCCACTGTTCGCAAATTATTCAATCAGTTTTCTCAAGGAATATCTATATCAAATAGCCTGACATATCTAAAACTGAAATTGGACTCTTCCAATATATAGTGTGGGTTAAATATGGTAATTCCAGAACAGATGTTGTTTTTTTTTCCCTATAATAAAATGTTTTGATATTCTTATTTTTCCATAAAATATTTGCAGTCAATGCTTATTAGAAATGCCCTGCCTATGTAATTCGCTTGTGAACACACAAATTACCATATTCCCGTTATTACCGCACATACCCTTGTGTACAGTCAAGCCAATTCATAGTCTTTGAATTACAGCTTGTGTACTTTTATCTGCTTCTTTATAAGAGCATATGTTGTTGATACTCATTTGAATTGCCTCGACAAGTCCAGGCAATTCAAATGGGTACCAACAACTTGTCGAGGTCATTAGAACAAGTATCAACAACATATGCTCTTATAAAGAAAATCAGAAAAAAAAACATAGCATAAGTATCAATCAATAATCATCTCATGAAATCATCTTTGCTTTATAGTAATTATCAAGTGGATATCTTACTACAAGTTTTTCCAGTAATTCTGAAAATCTTAAGCGCACAGTGCAGTAATTAGTTCAAATACAGTATGTTTGATTGGAAATATCAATATTACTATTAATTTTAGCTGAACCATGTGATAAAATCATTATAAAGGAAGAAACCACCCTACCAACCAATCAAATTGCAAGCTAACATCTGCCTCATTACACTTGTCGTATACAGGGTTTAGCTATCGGTACTCCAGGAGAACATAATACGATGCGCTTTGCAATGAGAGACGGTATGTGCCAACATGTAATATGACATGATCTGCAGGATAAGGTTTAAGTCTTCATCTATTTGAATATTCTGGAATTTTTTCAGTAGGTAGCAACAAAGATTTTGTTTGTGTTGAGGTTTTACGGCCCAGTCAACCCAATGAGGTCATGTCGAGCGCGGTCAGTTTACCTAACCACACGTTTACTGGGCAGGCTTAGTCCTCTAAGCGGTTAACCAGTACTGTGCACATTCTTTCGCCAGAAGCAACAAAGATCCTGGCCAGTCTATTTTTAAGCTTGAGCTACAGTTTTATGGCCCAGACAACACTGTTAAGATCATGTTGAGCCAATCAGTTAACCTACTCACACTTATTCTAGGGCAGGCTTAGTCCTCTAAGCAGTTAACCAGTACCTGTGCACATACTTTTTGCCAGAAACTGACAAATGCCCTTCTTGAATCAGCAGAAGGGGGGAGAATTTCATGATCAGTCTCCATGAAAATTATTGTGGTCAAGCTGTGATTCAAACTTACCACCCCTGGATCTGCAGTCAGACATGCTACCGACTGTCCTATGAAGTCCCGCTCTGGCCAGCCTGCCTGAAAGTCCAGCTGACTAAGAGCTTTGTGGCTCTCACATGGGAAACTACTGATTTCTGATAAATGTAGTTTCTCTTGTTAAAGAAAGTATTGCTTTTCTGACAGATTGTCTCTCTTGTTGAAGGAATTAACTCACCATTATCAAAGCACATATTTCCCAGTGCTCGGCAGGCTTGGGTTACACACTCAACATCATCGTCCCTGTTCAGAACTCCCAAGAATATTGGCACAAAACCCTTCTCAACACAAGGCTCACGTACAGCTT
Source organism: Anodontia alba (assembly GCA_964016985.1). Lineage (NCBI taxonomy): Eukaryota > Metazoa > Mollusca > Bivalvia > Lucinida > Lucinidae > Anodontia > Anodontia alba. The sequence continues at coordinate 66,371,350 of OZ024822.1, read as the reverse complement.
CTGCCAAAAAATACAATGGAACAGGTAGTAAAAATAAGTACGCATGATTACTCTAAAATATACAATGTACTGTATCCTGAAATAGACTGCCAAGCACAAATACAGTACATGAGTTATAAATATTTGGACAGACAAGCTGGTGCAATTAGTGTATACCCAGATCAAACTGCTCCTAAAGGAGCAGTTTGATCAGGGGCTACACTGTTTTCCACTCCAGCACAATATTTTAGACACCTCAACAGGTGGTCAAACGGATTTGTTCTTATTCAAGGACAAGTATGGTAAAGAGATATGGCTCAAATGAAATGACAAGTCTTTTTAATAGAAAAAAATCTTTCAGAATGTCTTTTGCTGCAGTTGTGATTGTCCCTATAAGGGTTAAAAAGATTTTTTACTTTGAAGAAAAAATGTATCCCTTAGTATACCTATCACCAGAGCAGCTGACAAATTTGTGATATTGTCTTATTTTTCAAAGAAAACAGGGCTTGGTATTTCATGTGAGATGTTCCCAAACAATTTTAACCCTTGTCCTGCTGTCAGAACCCGGATATACCCTGCTTTTGCAAACAGTGTAGATCCAGATCAATTGGCTTCTGAAGAAGCCAACTGATCTGGATCTGCACTGTTTGCCATTAAGTATGTGAACTTAAAGCAACAAACCGTATCAAGTAATCTGACTGGCTGAAAATTAGAAGTGGGTGTGGCATATTAATTTATTCAGCAGGACAAGGGTTAATTAAAATGTTGCTGCTAATTTCTATTTGACACTTTGACACTTAGCATACTGGGTACAAAACAGACAACATTCTGACATACTTTATTCATTGTTGCCTGAAAACAAGGTTTGACAGTTCATGCAAGTTCTCGCCTATGAAAGCAAATTCAATGAAATGTCAAACACTAGTTTGTGAGGAAAATTATGAAAAATATTATCAATTTACTGGATTTGCCCAGAGAGTACTAAAGGTTAAAGGTTTTGTTTGTTTGAGTTGAGGTTAAATGGACCTGCCAACAATATTTCGAGTAATGTTGAGCCATCTCCCAGAAAGAAGGAGATAGCTAAGAACAATGGGACAACTGAGAAAAAGGCCCCAACCCTTTAACCCATATAAGCCTAGCATCCCATAAAAAGGACATTGGCAGTGTAGATCTAGATCAGAAGCCACAGAATGTGGCATCTGATCAGAGTCTACACTGTTTGCATTAAGTTCAGATATTTCTACAAACATGACAATAATAAAAACTAACAAGACACCCCTTATACAGGAAATGAACCCATCCAAAGAGTTAAAGTAGAAGAATCCACTCGGCACAAATGGGTTAACTTGCTTCAAGTGAGGCAGGAGACTTCCTGCCAAAAGTATGATGGCAGGGCCAACCCTCTGAAAGTTCAACCAGGAGAGCGAACCACCTTTCTGCCCACAGCTAAAGGTTTGAAAATTATTCTTATGCAAAAAATCATCTTGCTTTTCCACCTACTTAACGCTTAGCACTACAGGAAAAATTTTCTGCAGACAATATATTGAAATATTTTTCTTATTATTCCCAGAAAACAGACTTTGAAATTCCATGCAAACTGTCTCCTTAGGAGATAATCTGCATGAAATCCTATTTTGGGGGAAAAATAAGATAAATATCATCAATTTGTTGTCTGCTGAATTTGCCCACAGACTGATAAAAGTTAAAATGGACTTTTAACCCTTGTCCTGCTGAATAAATTGCCACACCAACTTCTAATTGTCAGCCAATCAGATTACTTAATCCAGATTGTTGATATAAATTCACATACTGATTGACAAACAGTGCAGATCCACATCTGTTGGCTTCTTCAGAAGCCAACTGATCTGGATCTACATTGTTTGCAAAGACAGGGCATATCTGGGTTCAGCAGGACAAGGGTTAAAATATAAAAAAGTTCTTCCACCTGATGTAATTGACTTTTATTGAACAATAACTTGTTTAGTCTGACAGAATATTCTCCTACAGACATGATCCAAGTAAACAAGTCTGTAAATTAAAACCCTTAGCATGGTGGAAAAAAAATCAGCAGACAACATTTTGAAATATTTCTTATTTTTCCAAGAAAACAGGATTGATATTTCATGCAAATTGTCTCCTAAGGAGACAATCTGCATGGACTGTCAAATCTTATTTTCTGAAAAAAAAAACAAACAAACAAACAAACAAACAAAAAACACACACAAAAAAAAAAACCCCATCAATTTACCATCTGTTGAACTTGTCCAGAAGGTAGTAAAGATTGAATGCTTAGCATGCCTGGAAAAATTCAGCAGACAACATTTTGAAATATTTTCTTATTTCTACCAGAAAACAAGGTTTGGTATTTCATGCAAATTGTCTCCTAAGGAAGGTGATAAAGGACGTACCTAATTACAGACATGTGTTTTTTGATTGCAGCAGACACCTCCAAGATATTTTTTTATTTTATTTTATGAAATGGTTTTATTTAAATGTCGTGTTTTAAAATTTAAGACCAAATAAAGATGGAATTTTAGATGCCATTCTTGGCAGTGTCTTTGCCTAATCCAGAATAACCTTCCAGAAGATATTTAAATCAAATTACAGTGCAAATGTTCCAGCTGGCACCCAGTTCAAATGTCAAAATAGTCCAGATTTCTTTTTATAAGTGGAACTAGTTTAGAAATGTCCCTATTACATACAGTAAATGGATACTCCTGAAAGATTCTGTCACTGTTTTTTAAAAGAGAGACAACTTTTACAAACAGGAAGTTACTTCCCAAGTATCTGAAAACTTTCAAAAAATGGGGGCAACTCTTAGAGTAGCGCTCAATGAGAAGAAAAGCAAATATTTCCATGTTAGAGTTATTTCCCTTCAAAGTGTTTCAAATCCCCCTATACTTGAAAATAAATTCCAAATATCCAAATATTGGGGTGCTGCCCATTGGACTACCTGATCAAAGGTCACAATAAAGGGAGTTCTCAGAAGGTACCTTCTTCTTATTAATTTTGTACCATTGGTACCAGGTAAAATTGTTTCACTGAGGTGATTCCAATAATTAACAACAAGATATATTTTAATGCTTTCTATTCATTTATGTTCAAATTTATAAAAAAAAGTATTTACCCTTAATACAGGGGCCTGTAGCTCTTTGCTCTCCATTGAAAATATGTTCCTACACAAACCAGTTTAGGAGCTTAAAGTGTTGACAAAGTAGAATCTAAAACTGGACAAAACTTACCTCCTACACCACTGGTATTTGCCCAGACAGACAGACAGATTTTTCTTTTATGTCTGCTTTGGCCCACTGTAGTCGGGAGACCCGTAAAAGGGTAAATGGCAAACAGTGCAGACCCAGATCGTGGCGTTTGATCAGGGTCTCCACTGTTTACAAATAGTTTAGCCATTTTTCTTTAGGAATATGTAAATTTTATAGCCAGGTATACCTAAAATTGAAATTGGACTCTTCCAATATATAGTGTGGGAAAGTCTATTCAGTATACGATGGGTTATTTAACACCCAACATAGCTCAAGATAATGCATTTGTTAACCAAAAATAGTTGGTATTTTTTACAATGTCTCCACAAAAACCTATGTTGTACTACTTATTAGAAGTGCCTCACATAGGCTCTTCTAATGAGTACCCACAACAGATTTTCTTGGAGAAATAAGAAAGGTGATGAAAGGATGATAATGAAAGGCTCTGTGCAATGTAATACCATTCAGTCATGAGCTGAATTCTGCCTCCAGAGGGATTCAAAGCCAGGACCTCATGATCCAATATCAGGAGTACTAACCACTTGGACAGCCTGACACTTTGGAAATAAGAAAAATAATTGCCCAATACCCAAACTTATCCTGAGCTATGCACCCACTGAAGATCTTTATCCATATGCTGAGTGCATAAAAATTGAAACAGTGTTCAGAAAGGAATGAACAAACATAAAATAAAAGAAAAAACAAAACTTACCTGATTTTGCTACCTCAGCTAGAATTTGTCCCACTTTAGCATACAGTGCCTTATTCTTCAAAGTCTCATATAAATCATCTAATAGACCCTTCTCCACAAAAAAGTTGGCCATGTCATCAGTTAGGTCTTCTGTAAAAAAAAATCCAGTAATATACGAGTTCTTCGAAATAGAAATCAAGATGATGAAATTATACAACCAGTATAGACCCAGATCAGCCTGCATAAGGATGCAGTCTGATCAGGGTCTACACTATTTGTTAGGAGAATCTTTAATGTCCACATATTAAGTTAGCAATCAGTGTAGACCCTGATCAGGCTGCATGGATGCTGTCAAAACAGCCTGGATGCTGTCAAAAGATTGATTTCTATTAGGAGCAGCTCATATAGAAATATGTCATAAAAAAACCTACGGAAGTTAGCCTTCAACCTTCAGTTTAATGTAACACATGCTAGGTAAAAACATTTTGTAATATTTTTTCTTATTTTTCCTAGGCAATTGGATTGTCAAACCCTATTTTCTGAATAAAATTAAAAGTATCAATAATTTGTCATTGCTCAATTAGCCGAGTGCAAAAAATTAAAAAAGCAACAGAAAACATTTTAAAGCATTCTCTTAAAGTTTTCATAGCAAATAAGGCTTGCTTGATATTTCATTCAAACTGTCTTTGTCAGCAGTTCCTTTCACCTAGAGCATGCTAAAGGTTAACCAAACATGTTCTAATGTGGTAAAACATTTTTTATAAAACAACAACCATCCAGACCAGACAGTGCAACCAGTCTAGCCAATGGCTTTATTGTTTACCTCAGCAAAATACTGTAGGGCCCATGAGGTCATAATATTCCTAACAGAACAGTTCGATCAAGTCTGAAGTTTGCCATAGATAGTTAAGCTTTAGTACTTTCTGGGGAAATTCGGCAAATGACAAATGGCATCGTCTCTTTTTTTTTTCTTTTTTTTTTTTTTCAAATAATAGTTACTATATGAAATCTAAAACCCTACTTTATGGAAAAATATTTCAAAATGTCTTTTACTTAATCCTTGTCCTGCTGAACCCAGATATACCCTGCCTTTGAAAACAGTGTAGATCCAGATTAGTTGCTTCTGAAGAAACCAACTGATCTGGATCTGCACTGTTTGCAATTAAGTATCTGAATTTATATCAACAATCTGGACCAGGTAATCTGATTGGCTAACAGTTAGAAGTGGGCATGGCATCTTAATTTATTCAATATGACAAGGGTTAATTTTTTACCCTGGGTGGTTAGTGTTCAACTGACTTCTTAATATTTCAGGACTGAGGCTTATAATTCTATTTAGTAGAATTATAAGCCTCTGTTCGGGATAAATAAGGTAGTAAGTTCTGGTGCCCTTATATTTAGTGTCACCAAGCAAAATTGCAAAATAAGCCTAGCAGACGATGCATCCGATGTTAAGCCTTAAATTTCTCTGAAAAATAATAAAAAAAAGCAACTTTCAAATGTTGTCTGCTGCAGATGTGATTGGCACTTGAGGAATAATATGTCTAGCAAAATATGGTAACAAGTTCTGATGTCTTTGTATTTAGTCTTACTATAGTAACTTACCATACTTGGGATCCAAGAAAACTTCTAATATAGCACTGAGAGCTTTTTCTTTCTCTTCCAGGGATCTAGCTCCTTGCAAGTGATCCAGATATGGTGTCACATCTGCAAATAGAATGTTTATTTAACTTAAGATATATGGATATATCTCCCTTCTGAAAAGGGTCTACTCTGAAAGGAAAAAAATTGCTGCCCTGTAAAATGATCTATTCTAAAGCAAATTCTTTTCTTTCAGAGTAGACCTACAGGAGCATGACGTTATTAAATTTAACTATAGGACTCTCCCTATATGATTATGTATAGTTAAATTTAATCATGTCAAGCTCCTGTGAGTATACCCTTTGATGTGCAGGAAAGCAAACAGGCAGTCACAAAAGTTGTATCCCTTGTGAAAACAGGTGCAAAATCTACCAAGTGTATCCAGTCTCCTAAATTTCTCCAGCTTAACTGGTACCGGAAATGTCACATGACACATAAATAGCATGACATTTTCCTTTGCCGATTTCTTTAAATTTCCTTAAATTACGGACAATAATAAGCATTTATCTTTAATGATGTTTTGTCTAGTTTCTTCTGGCAATCTAAAGCAACAGCATTCTTCAGAGGAAATCTGATTTGCTATTTGGGCTGTCATTAGCTTCCTCCTGGGACATAAAGTCAAGTTAGGCTTGGTGAAATTACCAAATCTTTTACTGCTATTGTAGCTTATTACTTGTAGGTGAAATCAACTGATCACAAAAGTGACAATTTTGTAGTTATTTTTTGCATGAAAACAAATTTGGCATTTCATTCCAACTGTCTCAAAAGATGGCTTAAATTTAATTTAAAGGTTTAATATTATGGCAGGGGACTAGATTAACAAGAGAAAACTTGTCCTTTAAATAGTATTTCAGTTACAATGGGACAGTGGTGTGTCTTTGTGCATTTGTACAGCCTTACTTTCATGGATCATCTCCATGCCCATGTCCATCACATGCATCTCTTTGTCCCCTTTACACTCAATCCAGTGAATATCATATATGACATTGGTGTACTTATGACTAAAAAATTCCCATAATGCAAGTGGGATTCAAATCCATGGTACCTGGCTTGCAAGTCAAGGACAGCTTGTTCATTTTTTTCCTTATTTGCCCAGAAAATAGGGTTTGACATTTAATGCAAAATCATCTTCTAAGGAAATGTCAAATCTTATTTTCTAAGAAAAGTATTTCAAAATGTAATCTGCTGAAATTTTACCCAGCATGCAAAGCATTAAACACTGACTACTAAGGATGGGGACCATTAATGGACTCCTCTGGGTATGTATGCTGTCTTAGTCTGGTCAAAGCCAATGCAACATTTGACCCTTGAAGAACAAATAGACAGGTAGCCTCTTAAACCTTAAAGCACTAACCACACCTGCAGCAGACGACATTTTGCTTTTTTTTCAGAGAAAAGGCTTATTTTTTCTGAAAAGTTGTTTTAAAAACATTAAAATATATCATAATCATCATAATCGGATTTTTGATTAACGTGCAGGTACAGAGGCAACATCCACATCAGTGGGCCCCCTTCCAGATAGCTGGCTTGCTGCACACATGGCAGATCTCACACCAGATCTCCACATATTTCTATCATGAGAGTTGACAGCCGAGAGTTCCACTCTCTGCAATCCCTCTCTGTCGGCTGCTTCTATGTCATCTTGGGCCTCCCAGGCCCACGCTTTCCCTCAACCTGTATGTGAAAGGCTGTCTTGACTGCACCATTGGAGCGTTCCACATGTCCATACCAGCGGAGCCTTCTCTTCTTCAGAATGAGGTCCAGATCCTCAATACCAAGCGGCGCAAGTAGCTCATTGGACCTGGTTATGACAACATCTTGTGGCCTGACATTGCTGATCTGCCTGATCCTGTCATTCTGCTGCAGATATTTGAGGTTTGGTTTTGTCAATGGCCAAGTTTCACTAGCATGGAGCATCACACTCTGCACACAAGAGCTGTACACGTGTCTCCAAAGAGAGGTGGCGTGAAGAGAAAACTGATAGCAGCTCCTTGAACTTCTTCCAGGCGGTTTTCACATGTGTTGTGGTTGACAGTCACCTGCTGCTGAGAGCATGTCTCCTAGGCAACAAAAGGAAGCTACCACCTCCAGCTTGTCAGGTTTGACTTGGACTTCCCTCTGTGGTCTGCCATCCAAGGGGCGTGCAGTTCCTTGGCACCGTGTACATCTGTAGTCAGGGTCCTTTGTCAAGCGCTTGAGCCCACTGCATTTCTTGTGCACTCAGTGCTTGCAGCCACTGCAGAAGATGCTGTTGCTGCCCACTCCAGTGCGACAGACAAAATATAGTTTGCTACAATTCTGCATATCATTTTAAGAGTTTAGACAAAGGAAAATCTCTTGGTGGCAAGGAGCATCATTTGCTTTTTCCTATCCACACTCAAAGGATAAAATAAAGCCACATTTTGTACTCTCTAGTGTTCCCCTCCTCCCCCCCCCCCCCCCCCCCCCACCCCCTCCACCAACCCCCCACAAAAAAAAAAAAAAAAAAAAACAGCGGTATTTACTTTACTTTATTTTTCCCAGAAAACAGATGTTTCTTGCAAACTCTCTGTTGTACACTATTTGCATGAAGTGAAAATCTGATTTTCTGGGAAAATATAGAAGAATATTTCAAAATGTTATCTGGTGAATGTTTTTAACAAACATGCAAGATGTTAATAAACAATGCATGCAGTCAAAAAAACAACAAAACATTATGAATGTTGTCTTCTAATATTAAAATTCAGGGTTTTAAGGGTTAAAACACTTTTTTAGTTCTCTTTCCGAAACAAGACATTGATTTAATACTTCAGGTTCATATATCCATTTATGGTGATATTGTCATGGTACCATTAGTCAATATTTTGAGAACTATATTGCCTCATGGCCAAGTCAAGAAATGCTTCTTGAATTGTTTGGATACCATAATAACACTAATTATTGGGAGAGACAGGCCTGAGCAAACCCAGATCAGATGCTGCAGCATGCAGTACCTGGTCAGGGTCTATACTGTTTGCCTCTTAGTCCAGCAGTTTTTTTGTCATATCAACAGGTAGTAAAATGCGTGCTGAAATTTTAGAACAGGTATGGTAAGGAGTTAAGAGACTAGGTTTAATCCTAGTCCTGCTGAACCCCTATATGCCCTGCATTTTTAGTGAAGAAGCCAACTGATCTGGATCTGCACTGTTTGCCATTAAGTATGTGAATTAATAGCAACAATCCAGATCAAGCAATCTGGCTGAAAATTAGAAGTGGGTGTGGCATCTTAATTTATTCAGCATGTCAATGGTTAATACAGTACATTTAGGTAATTTGGAAATGAGAACTTAAGGGTGCTGGTAAATAGACAACTTGGCATCAGGAAACAAATATCATGGCCATGAGTCCATGACACAAGGCTAACAGTGTTCTTTTCATAATACAGACACTATCAAAGTTATAGAATAGCACATTCTAATTTATTCAGAAGATAAGAGACAGAGTAACAGACATAAGTTAGTACTAATGTTTGACTTTTTGCAATGGGCCGACAGGAACATATTGTTATGGTGTTGAATGATCAAAGTGTTGAATGACCAAAATGCATGAGGAAGATATACAGCAACTTTGGTCAGTCTGTCTACTGGCACAGGAGAGAGAGACGAACACATAGTTGGGTGGAAGAAAGAAAGATACAAGAAATGTTTTTGTAAAACACTATGCCCCCAATATACGCTTGTCTACACAATATGCAAAAGTTGGAAAAAGGCATAACTCATAACTCTGATAAAATGAATCCGATTTTTTCCAAAAGTTGACCAGGTGATCTACTCCTCAGCTCCAATAAGCTCACCAAGTTTCAAGGCCCTAGGAAAACATTTATTGTGATATCTTGCTCACAAGAAAAGTGACGAACTGAAAGACAAATGGATGGATGGATGAATGACCCAAAAGCAATATGCCCCTCCAACTTCAAAGAAGTTGGGGTATAAATAGTGTATGGAGATAAAAAAAGGTTGATTAAGCATGGAAAAAAAGGTCAAGGTCATTATATTATAAAGATAGAATGTTTAAGCTGACCTCTCCCACAACAATATGCATCTGTTACAGAAATCAGAGCAACATAGATCACATGTCAGAGGTATTGTTAACGCTTAGCACACTGGGTAAAATTTTCAGCAGATGACAAGTTGGAAGTAGTTTTATTATTTTTCCTAGAAAACAGGATTGGACATTTCATGCAAACTGTCTCCAATGGAGACAGTTTGCATGGAATGTCCAAGCCTGTTTTGTGGGAAAAATAAAAATATCAATTTTCCGTCTGCTGAATATACCCAAAGAGTGGTAAACATTAACAGGTTAAGGAGAAGTATTGCGTGATAACTGGGATAACATTTCTTACTTCTCCAAAAAGATATGCTATGGGTACTCATTAGAAGCGCCTGCCAAGGGACTTCTAACAAGTATCCACAACATATGTTTTAATGGAGAACTGAAGAAAATTATCCCAGAATGCATGAAATGTCAAATCCTATTTTCTGATGTTTTGTTTTATTTGATTAATATTAATTTCCAAAATGTCTGCTGGAATTTTTACACACCATGCTAACATGTTAAAGACAGGAGTGCACTATCACAAGAAGGCCCAGAGGGCCCTAATTTGCACTCCTGAGTGTCATTGTCTCTAGTATATTCTAAAAACTATGATTTCTCTTCATAGGACTATGTATGTTTAAAATTTGTTGAAAAGAATGTTTTCAGATGACAGGCTGTTGGGGAAGGGAGGGGGGGAGGGTGCTGGACAGAAGCATGATCGCATGGTGCCTTATTGTTGAATAGGCATGTGAACTAGATGAAGCTATGTAACCAAATATCAAAGGCCAGGGTCTTCTGGTTTCAGACAAAAATATTTTTAAAGGTTTTCCCTATATAAGTATATATAAAACAAGATGGCGGGCATGGTGGCCATCTTGGATTTCCAATAGGGACGATTTTAGCTATTTTTGATCTACAAGTCACCCCAATGCTTCCTACCAAGTTTAAAGTCAGTAAGCCTTTCGATTCCGAAGAAGTGAAAAATAGACTTTCAAGATGGCTGCCTTGGCAGACATCTTGGATTTCCGATCAGAAAGATTTTAGCTAGTTTTGACCTATAAGTCAACCTGATGCTTCCTACCAAGTTTTGAGTCAGTTGGCTTTTCTAGTTTAGGAGAAGAAGTAAAAAATAGATTTTCAAGATGGCCACCAAGGCAGCCATCTTGGATTTCTGTTCAGGATGATTTTAGCTATTTTTGATCTACAAATCATCACAATGCTTCCTACCAAGTTTCGAGTCAGTTGGCCTTTCAGTTCAGAAGAAGCGAAAAATAGATTTTCAAGATGGCGGCCATCTTGGAGTTACGATAGGGACGCGATGTTCGCTTAGGCTATTTTTGATCTATATGCCATCCCAATAATTCCTACCATGTTTGGAGTCAACTGGCTTTTGGGTTTAGGAGAAGAAGCGAAAAATAGATTTTCAAGATGGCCGCCATGGCAGCCATCTTGGATTTCTGATCGGCATGATTTTAGCTATTTTTGATCTACAAGTCATCCCGATACTTCCTACCTAGTTAACAGTCAATAAGCTTTTCGGTTCAGGAGAAGAAGTGAAAAATAGATTTTCAAGATGGCTGCCATGGCGGCCATCTTGGATTTCCGATCGGAATGATTTTAGCTTTTTTCGATCTATAAGTCACCCCAGTGCTTCCTAGCAAGTTTGGAGTCAATTGGCTTTTGGGTTTAGGAGAAGAAGTGAAAAATAGATTTTCAAGAATGTTGCCATGGTGGCCATTTTGGATTTCCGATCGGCACGATTTTAGCTATTTTTTATCTACAAGCCACCCCGATGCTTTCTAGCAAGTTTGGAGTCAACTGGCCTTTCGGTTCAGGAGAAGAAGCGAAAAATAGATTTTCAATATGGCTGCCATGGCGGTCATCTTGGATTTCTGATTGGAAAGATTTTGGCTATTTTTGATCTTTAAGTCACCCCAATGCTTCCTACCAAGTTTGGAGTCAATTGGCTTTTGGGTTTAGGAGAAGAAGCGAAAAATAGATTTTCAAGATGACGGCCGTCTTGGATTTCCGACCGGCACTATTTTAGCTATTTTTGCTCTACAAGTCACCCCAATGCTTCCTAGCAAGTTTGGTGTCAATTGGCCTTTTGGTTCAGGAGAAGAAGCGAAAAAAATATTTTCAAGATGGCGGCCATCTTGGATTTCTGATCAGAATTATTTTTGATCTATAGGTCACCCCGATGCTTCCTACCAAGTATCGAGTCAATTGGCCGAGGGGTGTAGGAGGAGTAGGCTTTTAAAGCAATTGTTGACAATGCACGACGGACATTGACTGACCACAATAGCTCACCACAAGCATTTCGTGCTCAGGTGAGCTAAAAAGAGGATTAAGTTCCACAGTGTCATCTCAAGGAGGTAACATTTCCAGCCTACCAACAGAATTACCATGTATGGTATTTCTAGTCCACTGATTGGCTAAAATAAATTCACATCTTTACCTGTACAGGTAAAATATTTCCTGTACTGGGAACCAGACACCACCCCCCTCACCCCCCCCCCCCCCCCCCCCCCCCACCCACCCAACACCCTGCCTCCAGCAGATGACAAACTGGTGATATTTTTCTAATTTCTCCCTGCAAACAGGATTCGACAGTTTGTGCAACTGGAGACAATTGCATGAAATGTCAAATCCTGTTTTCTGGAAAAAAAAAATAAGAAAAATATGTCAATATGTTGTCTGCTGAAAATTTTATTCACAGTACTAGGCATTAATAGTTATCTATTAACAGTTATCAGCCATTACAAAATGTTTTCGGAGATAATGGTGATGTTACTGAGACCCAAGTGACTGGGTCTGGAGATGATGCTGATTTTATATCATGCCATATGCTTGGGCATGGAGATAATGGTGCTTTCATGCCAAGCCCCAACACCACTGGTGCCAAATTTGTAATTACCAGTTATCAGCTATTACAAAATGTTTTCGGAGATAATGGTGATGTTACTGAGACCCAAGTGACTGGGTCTGGAGATGATGCTGATTTTATATCATGCCATATGCTTGGGCATGGAGATAATGGTGCTTTCATGCCAAGCCCCAACACCACTGGTACCAAATTTGTAATACTTCTCTTTCAAGACTTTGTAATATTTTCACATGCCCACATGCGTCTGATATCTTAGTATGACAAACTAGTATGAAAAAGAAAGCAACCCTTAGTCTCTTGACGAATGAATTGCTTCATCCTGTTTGTTTGTGTTGAGGTTTTACAGCCCAGTCAACCCGATGGGGTCATGTTAGGTGTGGTCAGTTTACCTAACCACACTCTTACTGGGCAAGCTTAGTCCTCTAAGTGGTTAACCAGTATTGTGCACATTCTTTCCCCAGAAACTGACAACTGCCCTTCTTGAATCAGTGGAAGGGAGAGAATGACCGTAGAAAATATTTCATGATCAAATCTCTTCGAAAGAATGTTCCCGACAGGAGTCGATCCTGCAACCTCCTGATCACCAGTCAGATGCACATCCGAACCACGGAGGCCGGAGCTTCATCCTGTACAATAGCTCTAAATAGGAGATGTCTCAACGTTTTTTGGTTGACAAAAGCACCTTAGCTAGAGCTACATGTATGCTGTTACACTTATGGTTTCTTCCCATTATAAATATAACATGTCTTCCGTAATTTCAGAGGAGAACACTGAATTCATCTGTTGTAAATTTTGCTATTAGAATGCTAAAGATTAGAAAAAGTAATTTACCGAAATTACCCTAAATATTTGGACACCTTATTTTTAAGTTGATATTTAACAGGCCTGTCAACAATATTTCAGTCATGCTGAGTCATCTCCCAGTGAGAGAAAGAAAAGAATGTAAAATGTGAAAACCCTAACTTGCTTTGTGTGGCTAGAACATTCCTGCCAAAAGCCACCAATTATGACGATTACACCAACACACTGAAAATCTCTTTACCATACTTATTCTTCAGTTTGAACAAGTCCATTTGACTACCTGGTGATATAACTAAAATACTGATGGATGATTGGCAAACAGTGCAGGCCCTGATCAGATGCTGTGTTCTGCAGTATCTGATCCAGATAAGAGGGCTTGACATATTATTTTTCTTATTCAGCACGAAAACATATGTTGCTGGTACTCATAAGAAGTGCCTCTGCATTTTTCTTCTTTATACATGAAAACATATGTTGTGGGTACTCATTAAGAACACCTCTGCATTTTCTTATTTCTGCACAAAACCATATGTTGTGGATACTCATTAGAAGTGCCTCTGCATTTTTCTTATTTATACATGAAATCCTATATTGTGGGTACTCATTAGAAGGGCTTCTTCACTTTTCTTGTTTATACATGAAAACGTACATTGTGGTTACTCATTAGAAGCACCTCTAAATTGATCTTATTTATACATGAAAACATATGTTGAGGGTACTTATTAGAAGCGCCTCTGCATTTCTCTTATTAATACAAGAAAACACATGTTGTGAGTACTCATTAGAAGCGCCTCTGCATTTTTCTTATTTATACATGAAAATATACGTTGTGGGTACTCATTAGAAGCACCTCTAAATTTATTTATTCATGAAAACATATGTTAAGGGTACTTATTAGAAGTGCCTCTGCATTTCTTATTAATACATGAAAACATATGTTGTGGGTACTCATTAGAAGCACCTCTGCATTTTTCTTATTTATACATGAAAACAAATATAGTAGGTACTCATTAGAAGCACCTCTACATTTTTCTTATTTATTCATGAAAAGTGTTGCAGGTACTCATTAGAAGGGCCTTTGCATTTGTCTTATTTATACATGTTGTGGTATTCATTAGAAGCCCCTCTGCGTTTTTTCTTATTTATACGTGAAAACAAATATTGTAGGTACTCATTAGAAGCATCTCTGTATTTTTCTTCTTTATACATGAAAATGTGCTGTGGGTACTTATTAAAAGGGCCTTTGCATTTTTCTTAATTACACATGAAAGCATGTTGTGGTATTCATTAGAAGCACCTCGCCAAGGCTCTTCTAATGAGTACCCACAACATATGTTTTCTTGCAGAAATAAGTGTAATATCAGAACTATTTGGATGCAAATGCACCTTATCCAGAGCTATGTCTAGATAAAACGTGAAAGGATAATACCCCGCTGTTATAATGTCGTGGGCAAATAACTCTGTCAAAAATTGATGAAATTTGCCAATGAGCAATCTTAAAGCAGGTCTTCACAATATTAATGCACATATCAAATTTGGTGAAAAACAATTGAGATTTACTTAAGTTATTGCCCTGAAAGTAAAATACTGATGTATTGCGGGCAAATAACTCTGTCAAAAATGGACAAAATTCACCCATTAGCAACCCCAAAGCAGATGTCCACAATATCAATGCACACATCAAGTTATCATCCGGATGAAAATACTGACCTGTCGCGGGCAGATAACTCTGTCCAAAAATTGACGAAATTTGCCCATTAACAATCACAAACCACAACAATATCAATGCACACACCCAGTTTGGTGAAAATCCGTTGACATTTATTCAAGTTATCGTCCGGAAACAAAAAAAATGGACGGACGGATGGACGAACGTACAACAGACTGACAGATGGACACACAGACAGCCAACATGATACCATAACACCCTGCCACATGATAGTGTGGCAGGGTATAATAAAGTGTTTATTTCAACCAAAAACTATCAATTATTATCTTAGTTCTGCATGAAAATGTAGGTTGTGATACTCATTAGAAGTACCTAATGGAGGTGCTTCTAACAAGTACCTACAACATACATTTTCATGGAGAAATAAAAAAATCATTCATCTGGATCCATCTCTTGTGAGGATCTTTAATAGCTCACTTGAACCTTTTACAAAAGTACTTGATATTAAATAAGGTTGGTTATTTTTGTTTGTTGTTTTTTTTATGAATTTGACTAGCTACACTGACAGAGAACACGAAGATAAGCTTATGTCAGAAAAAATCAAACACCTGGGAAAAAAAACCTCGGCTAACCAACAAACAGAAAATATTAAAAAATGAAATGCATATGAAAAGAAACTTATTTACATGAACCAAAGAAAACTGTTTTTATAAAGCTTCAAAAGACATTTTCTATACATTAACAAGCAATCAATACTAACACCGCAGCAAGAACAATTATTTCCCGAAAAGAATAAATGTTTAATCTCACCAAAAAAACTTTTATTATCCATTATCACATTGAGAGGAGAAGAATAACTCAGCAAGAGAAAGCGCATGTATTCAGCATGTCACGCCATGTTTTGTCAACAGCTCTGAGGAGATATTTGTAAGAAGCACCAGAACAACTTGCACCGAAGAAGATCAATACTCTTCTAACGAAAAGCCAATACCATAAGCTTATCGAAAAACACTACTTAAACCATATGCAAACAGCCATGTCCAAGATCAGCCTGTTCATCTGTATCATCTGTTCAGGGCCTTGGCTGTTTGCTTATTTAGATTTTAAACCTTAACCCTTAAAGTGCCAAGAAAAACTGCACCTGAAAATGTCGTCTGTTTATGTCGTCTGCTAAATATTCTTGCAAACTTCTCAAAGCTATTTTTGCATACCGGCATACAGTGCGGACCGAGATCAGATTGCTCCTAAAGGAGCAGTCTGATCTGGGTCCACACTGTTGGCAGAAATGACTTTTAAAATCACAAGCAGAAGACAAAGCAGACGACAATTGTTGTGACTGGCGCTTTAAGGGTTAAACCATATGCAAACAGCCATGTCCAAGATCAGCCTGTTCATCTGTATCATCTGTTCAGGGCCTTGGCTGTTTGCTTATTTAGATTTTAAACCTTAAAGACGCAGTCAAAACAGTAACAGACAACATTCTAAAATATAGTTTATATTTCTGAGAAAAGGCTGGATATTTCATATGAATTGTCTGCTACAGCAGCAGGCAACACTGTAGTAAAAAATTCTGGTAAAACAAGGTTTGCTATCTCATATGAATTGCCTGCTAGAGCAGCAGATGGCATTCCAAATATTTTAATTTTCAGAGAAAATATGACTTGTTTTTTTTTTTTTTTTTTTCATGTGAATCGTTCTAGCAGACGATTCACATGAAACAGCAAGTCTCATTTACATTTACTCTCAAAAAAAAAAAAAAAAAAAATCAAACTAGTGTCTGCTGCTCTGGTGAATTAAAACATTGCACAAACTGATTAGCAGATTAGCCTATTCCTTCATGGCCCACATACAGCAGGTTTTCTACATTTCAATGCATTTTATACTGCATTTAGATCTGTTTCCCTCTAGTATGCTATGGACATTTTAGAAGCTTTCCAATTTTACTGCGAAAAAACGCACCTGACATAATATCTGAACTGCCAGAAACATCTGGACCAAAAAGGCCAGAAAAAAAAAAGGAAAATATAATTCATCTCTTGTCTTAACTTTCATCTGCAGCAGACTGAAGTGATGCATTCCTCGAAATTACTTTTACTTTTGAACTGATCAATACCTGAGTAGTTGAATTTCCAAGACAGTTAGTCTCTTTGGTTGCAGGTTTTATAATCTGAGCCTTGTCATGATCAAAACCATCTCGAGATATATGTATACCGTAACAATCCTAAGTACATGTATTCAGACAGACTGGTCTGAGCAAACAGTGTAGACCCAGATTAGATGCCGCAGAACACTGCATCTGATCAGAGTATACACTATTTGCCATTAACCAATCAAAATTTAGACAAGTCAACAGGTAGTCAAATGGACCCAATAAAATGTAAAATTTCGAACAGGTATAGTAAGGAGTTGAGGTGTCCTAAAAATTAGGGTAAATACGTTATGTGAAATACCCTGACCAGACTGCTTATATGCAGCCATGGCCAAAAAATAGTTGAGTGCTAAACCTATTTCTGGTAATTACGAGCTTGGGTCCATGAAAATTTAGGGATTACAAAGCAAGATCTTGATGGCCCTGTGTAAATATAACATTTTTAAACAAAGAACAATTCACGTCATATAATTTCAAACACTTTATTTAATAATTATTTTGCCTAAATTTTATTTTTAATTTGTTCATTTCACAGATACTTGATGGAATGGCAAACAGTGTAGACCCTGATCAGACTACTCCTTTAGGAGACATGTTGACATGTTGGTGTACAATATGACAGGAAATTTTCCACACTGGTACAGACAGGCCTTGAGCAAACAGTTTGTTAACCCTTGTCCAGCTGAACCTGGATATACCCTGACTTTGCAAACAGTGTAGATCCAGATCAGTTAGCTTCTGAAGAAGCCAACTGATCTGGATCTGCACTGTTTGTTATTCAGTGTGTGAATTTATATCAACAACCTGAATTCAGTAATCTGATTGGCTGAAAATTGTAAATGGGAGTGGAATCTTAATTTATTCAGCATGACAAGGGTTAATCTTCTGGTCCTTTGGGACTATTGGGCCCATACATTAAATGTAAAAATAGAATTCTGCTCAAAGCTGCTGGTGGGGGTGAGGATTATTGCATTTTTCATTATTCCTCATACACAGTCTCAAATTTCATAGCTACAGATCAGAGGGGGTATCCACATAATATTTTTCTTATTTCTCGACGAATACATATGTTGTGGGTACTCATTAGAAGCACCTCGCCGAGGCTCTTCTAATGAGTACCACTACATATGTTTTCGTTGAGAAATAAGAATGTTATCAGCATTTTTCGAATGAAAAAAGCGTCTTATCTGTTGCTATGCTCAATAAAACCCAGCCTGCTATTTTCTGGTTTTGATTTGTTCTGTATTTCCAAAGGATCACAACTTTATACTAACACTAAATACAACAACAAAACTCTTTATAATAATAATAATTTGACTGGCACAAAACCTTCGCTAAAGAGACATCACTTAATCAGAAATTAGACATGAACATTTCTTTAATACTTCAAGAAACATATGCAGCAATTCCAACAAATATCCAAAACATATGTTCTATGAAGAAAATAAGCATACAACAAGGCCTTTCGTACATATCATTCTGCTCATCAAGGATTCTTTACAATAGCAAATTTGTTTTAATGGCAACATCTTTGGGAGGAAATGCTGTCATTGGAAAAGTCACTCAGGACTTTGAAATGTATCTAAGTTTTAGACTACTTCCTATAATATACTAATAGCATTCATTCTCAGTTTGAGAAAATAACATGAACCAGTCCAAAATTGACAGGGATACTTCTATTCTCCAACTGTGGAAAGTGTGTGTATAAGTTAGTCAAAATAAGTGGAAATGAATCCAAGTGCAAGTTACTATCCAATAAGTCTTGGCTTTTGCATACAGCATGTTTAGCATGCAAATTTCAAGCTTTCTGAAAGCCTTTCCAAAAAAGCAACTAATCAGAGATATGTTGCAAATGCACATATACCTCTAATAGGGAAGTTGCTACCTTGAAGTGCCAAGCCTAGAGGTTTCGCATCCTTCTGGAAGAGGTTTTGCTACTCAGTAGTTTTCACACCTTTTTGCTGGTGATTTCGCCATCAAGTAGTGGACATTTTTTGGCTTTGACTGTTATGTAAGTAAAGCATGCCATAAATGATCTGACAAATGGGTCTGAGCAAACACCATAGACCCAGATCAGATCAAAATGATTTCTTTTTAAGCTATGATAACACCGCCATCCCAGATCAGCTCAAGAGCATCAATACCATAAAAAATTTTATAAACAGACCTAAGCAAACAGTACCTTATTTACCCTAAATATTCGGACACCTCAACTCCTTACCATATATGTTCTAAAATTTGAACCAGTACAATTCACTACTCGATGTTGTGTCTAAAAATTGCTGGATGAGTGGCAAACAGTGCAGACCCAGATGAGATGCCGCATTCTGCGGCGTCTCATCTGGGTCTATACTGTTTGCTCAGGCCTGTCTGTCTGAATACATATGGTAAATATGGTATTTGCCTAGATGTATTCCATCAGATCAACACACTTTTAACAAAATTCTATTTACACAGCATATCAGTGTAATTATCACAAATGAGGAGAAAAAAAACACACATATGCCTTGGTTAATTCCCACCCTATAAAACTCCTAAATTATCATGCTCTTTTAGTTCTACTAATTTGTATTTTGGCTGGGATTCTGAGTCCTTTTCTGTGTCAGAAGAAGTGAGAAAAATCAAGACCAAATTTCCATATAGGTAATCGCGCATTATTAAAACGTGATGTATTAAATTCCCAGGTAATATTTCATGTGCTAAAATGAAGCTTATGAATGAACATTAAAAACATTTAACATGGCAGTACACCATAATACACAGTTGTATTGGTAAAATAATGCAGCTCAGTAATTACTGTTCATACATGTACTTTTGTGACTGTTTTGGTAACATTCTTGAGGCGTATTTGGTCTGGGGCAGTTTTAATGGGGACCGTTTTGTCTGTAATTTGTAAATATATTTCTCTAATCTTAAAATATGCTTTTCTAATGTACAAATGTTTATCATAAACGTTTCAATTCATTCATCCAAATACCTTTTTAAACTACTTGTATCATAATTGGTGGTGAAAACATACAGGTTGCGAACTCCCAAGTAGCGAAAACGTAAATGTTGTGAAACCCGTTTCTGCAAAAGTGGATGAGGTGCAAAACTGTACAGGTTGCGAAATTGCAAGTTGTGAAACCTCTGTAAACGATTTGAACATCTCTGTAGTGTCTAAAGCAAACACAATAGAAAGCAAAATTTTGTCATTCTAATGAATTCCTAATGTTTGCATCCTCAATTGAGTATTTCATTTCAGTCCGGTCTGATCAAATTGTTTTGTTTCTGTCTGACTGTGTAAATTATAATCATGGTTAGTAAACAAACACATTGCGTACAAACCAAAATTTATAGATTATATAAAACAAGAGCCGTCAACAGACAGCATAGCTCGCCTGGAATTTGGGAGATATTGGAGTATCTTAGGACCAGTCTGATCTGGGTCTGCATTGTTTGCATATGCCTATCTGTCCCAATACTTAGGATCATTATGGTAAGAGGAAATGTTATGGCATTTTAACTCTTGATAGGATTTCTAGTGCTATGGTTTGGTCATTTGTTGTCATGAATTTGAAATTATCAGGGATCAAATATAAAAATTTATGAATTTGAAATTATCAGGGATCAAATATAAAAATTTCTAAGTCTGTGACCTTGACCTTGAGGTCATAGGCATGGGTGGGGGGTGATGATGACTAAAAAAATTGGACCTGTATCTTTTATCATAAATCTATCATACTGTTTGGAAAATATGAGATCTTAAAACACTTTAATATAAAATTTCTAAGTTCTTAACTTTGACCGTGAGGCCATAAGCATGGACAGGGGGTATTGCTGAATAAAACTTTCGGACCTGTATCTATCATCATACCAAATATGAACAAGAGGGCCATGATGGCCCTGTAACGCTCACCTGAGCAACATAGCACTTTGAGAGCCTGATCTAGAACTGATCAAGGCAAACATTCTGATCAAAGTTCAAAATGATTATAACAAAGTTTTCTGCTGATTTGGCCCAGTGACCTAGTTTTTGATACCAAGTGACCCAGTTTCGAACTTGACCTAGAACTCATCAAGACAAACATTTTGTGCAAGATTCATGATGATTGCTTGAAAAATGTGACCGCTAGAGTGATAACAAGATTTTACGCTGATTTGGCCAGGTGACCTAGTTTTTGACCCCAGGTGTTCCAGTTTCGAACTTGACCTAGAAATCATCAAGACAAACATTTTGAGCAAGAATCATGATGATTGTTTCAAAAATGTGACCGCTTGAGTGTTAACAAGGTTTTCTGCTGATTTGGCCCGGTGACCTAGTTTTTGACCCCAAGTGACCCAGTTTCAAACATATCCTAGAACTCATCAAGACAAACATTTTGAGCAAGATTCATGATAATTGCTTCAAAATTGTGACTGCTAGAGTGTTAACAAGGTTTCCTGCTGGTTTGGCCTGGTGACCTAGTTTTTGATACCACGTGACCCAGTTTCGAACCTGACCTAGAAATCATCAAGACAAACATTTTGAGCAAGATTCATGATTATTGCTTCAAAAATTGACCGCTAGAGTGTTAACGAGGTTTTCTGCTGATTTGGCCCGGTGACCTAGTTTTTGATACCAAGTGACCCAGTTTTGAACTCGACCTATAAATCATCAAGACAAACATTTTGAGCAAGATTCATGATGATTGCTTCAAAAATGTGACCACTAGAGTGTTAACAAGGTTTTCTGCTGATCTGGCCAGGTGACCTAGTTTTTGACCCCAAGTGACCCAGTTTCGAACTTGACCTAGAAATCATCAAGACAAACATATTGAGCAAGATTCATGATGATTGCTTCAAAAATGTGACCGCTAGAGTGTTAACAAGGTTTTCTGCTGATCTGGCCAGGCGACCTAGTTTTTGACCCCAGCTGACCCAGTTTCAAACTTCACCTAGAAATCATCAAGACAAACATAATGAGCAAGATTCATGATGATTGCTTCAAAAATGTGACCGCTAGAGTGTTAACAAGGTTTTCTGCTGATCTGGCCAGGTGACCTAGTTTTTGACCCCAAGTGACCCAGTTTCGAACTCGACCTAGAAATCATCAAGACAAACATATTGAGCAAGATTCATGAGGATTGCTTCAAAAATGTGACTGCTAGAGTGTTAACAAGGTTTTCTGCTGATCTGGCCAGGTGACCTAGTTTTTGACCCCAGGTGACCCAGTTTTGAACTTGACCTAGAAATCATCAAGACAAATATATTGAGCAAGATTCATGATGATTGCTTCAA
This sequence comes from Anodontia alba, assembly GCA_964016985.1. Taxonomy (NCBI): domain Eukaryota; kingdom Metazoa; phylum Mollusca; class Bivalvia; order Lucinida; family Lucinidae; genus Anodontia; species Anodontia alba. Next base: position 66,348,961 of record OZ024822.1, on the reverse strand, counting down.
AAATGTGACTGCTAGAGTGTTAACAAGGTTTTCTGCTGATCTGGCCCGGTGACCTAGTTTTTGACCCCAGGTGACCCAGTTTCGAACTTGACCTAGATTTAATAGAGGCAAACATTATGAGCGAGTTTCATCAAGATTGGGTCAAAAGTATGACCTGTAGAGTGTTAACAAGTTTTTCCTTTGATTTGACCTGGTGACCTAGTTTTTGACCCCAAGTAACCCAGTATCGAACTTGACCTAGATTTCATAGAGGCAAACATTCTGACCAAGTTTCATCAAGATTGGGTCAAAACTGTGACCTCTAGAGTGTTAACAAACTAATTGTTGACGACGAACGACGGACGACGACGGACGACGGACATAGGGTGATGACAATAGCTCATCCTGAGCTTTTGCTCAGGTGAGCTAATAAAATCTATCATATGGTTTGGAAAATATGAGCTCTTAAATGTAAATGTTCAAGTCTGTGACCTTGACCTTGAGATCAGTGGCATGGGCAGGATATTGCTGAATAAAACTTTGAAACTGTATCTATCAACATACCAAATATGAACAAAATCCACTGGATAGTTTGGAAAATATGACCTCTTAAAAAAACTTTAACATTAAAAATTTCTAAGTCCCTGACCTTGACCTTGAGGTAATGGGCTGGGGTATTGCTGAATAAAACTTTGAAACTATATCTATCAACATACCAAATATAAACCAAATCTATCATATCAGGGCTCTGGAAATTTTGAAATCTGAATCGGTCCAGCCGATGACGTCACCAATGAGCCCCATTTCCAAAAAAAAAAAATTTGTATATATCACCAGTCACGAAAACTAATGACAATTGGCAGTCCTATAACTCCTTTTAAATAATACACCTCAGCTCCGTTACATGACGGAAGTCCGGGTATAACGAGCATGATCAAAGCTGGCGTCATCAATAAATACAGTCAGGTATGTAAAAAGAAGAAAGAAAAAAACAACAACAAAAAAAAACGGTTTTGTTGTTATTTCCACCTCCGCAGGGTTTTCCTAAACTATTTATAAACAACTGATTCCCGTCTTGTATAAGCGCGAAGACGGCGGGAAACAGGAGAGACGGAACGAAACAATGTTTCAAGATCTGACCAGATTTTAAATTTTAAGCACTGACCAATCTTGTCTAGCGCAAGTGGTGCATTATTTTTACCGTGAAATCTACCTTCAATTATACTCGCGTGTTACGGCAATCAACAACAACAACAAAAAAAAGCAATCAATAATACCCAGATCAGACGCCGTTGTATGCGACATCTGATCAGGACGTACACGGTTTGGGAATTAATTTATCAAATCTGGGACCGACAAACCGTGTTGATCAAAAAAAAAGAAGAGGAAGAAAACGGGTGCATTCAAGCGGTGCATTCTTTTATCACTCTCAGTAAAGCGGCCTTTGATCTTTTGGACCGTCGACTGCACCTGGATGTTTTGCAGTCTCAGTGTATTCACACGTGTCACACAAACGAATTAATTATCAGACTACCGTTACTGATGATTCGTGTTAATCGCTTGTTTACCGCACAAAGGTCAGTGAAGTGTTGATTTTTTGACAATGTTTGGATAATGACGTAATTAATTTGTGCTGCGGTAGGTTACCGTTATTCATGTCTCTCCAATATACATGTCAAATGACCGTTTAGAGCATTTTAACTACCATAATATCGCATTTAAAAGGTGCGCGGACGTTGTCAGTTTGGGAAGACTTGACCGTTTGTGATTTTTTAGACATCATTGATTCGTGAAAATTGGTTGGTCGGGGAAAAATGGGGTTCAAGGCACAAACCTGTTGGACCGATTTATTAGCGTTTTGGGGTGTTTGAAATCGGTCCAGAATTCTTAATTTCGGTCCAGACCGGCTATTTTTCCGGTTTTCCCGAGCCCTGTATCATATGGTCTGGAAAATATAAGCTTTTAAAAAACTTTAATGTAAATGTGGACAACGATTCTGACACCGACGTCGTGGGTAGTGCAACAGCTCTTCGTCCAGGCGAGCTAAAAATGACATTTATAATCGTTTTTCTATATAATCCATACATTTTGTTTGAATAAAATATCCTTGCAAGCATTCTACATGAATCTATATAAGTCCGTCGGATTACGTTCGGGCCAATAACAGTGTTTAAGAAGAATGCTAGCTGGAAATCTGTTGTCCATCTGTGAATTGTTTTATATCAACACTGTTCTATAATGAACCCTATTATAAATATGTCCCAGTATGTTTGTTTCATGTTGGGTAAAAGATTCAGTACAGAACATTTTGTATAGTTTTTCTTACTTTTCCCAGAAAATAGGTTTGCCTTTTCATGCAAATTGTCATAGCCAATTTTCAGGGAAAAAATAAGAACAATATGTCAATTTGTGGTCTGCTCTATTTGCAGAGAGAGTGATAAAGACTTATTTTGGTTTTCATATTATATCAGTTATTTTGCAGCTGCATGTCACATTGTTTCATATTGTATTGCAGTAATTACACAATAAACAGATAGCAGCAGATCTTTCGTTTGGATTCTTTTTACAGAAGCCAACTTGTAACCAGGGTTAACTGTATTTTTTAACCCATTTTAGTCTGGAGACCCAAAGAAAGGCAAACAGTGCAGACCCAGATCAGATGTCGCAGAATGCAGTGTCTGTTCTGGGTCTCCACTGTTTGCAAATAGTTTAGCCATTTTTTCTCAGGAATATCTAAATCACATAGCTGAGACACCTAAAATAGAAATTGGACTCATCCAATATATAGTGGGGAGGAAATTATTCAGTTTAAAATGGACTTTAAACACAACTAATAAACCTGATATCAATAACCATAAAAAAAAAAAGAAGAAAAAAAAAAAAAAAGAAAAAAACAACAACAAAAAACAACAAACATCTACTAATCGAGGCATAAAAAAGCATTCATTTCAGCTTTCTGAAAAAAAAATGCTCTGACACAAAAAATCAATTCTGGCATTCTATCATAGCTACAGATAACCAAGTAGTCAGAAATAATGACTATTATTTTATACCAATATATAACCAAGTAGTCAGAAATAATGACTATTATTTTATACCAATATATATCTTGTGGAAACTCATTGGAATTGCATCACCTATGCAACTCCAATTCATACCCACAAGTTAAGTTTTGGTGCAAAAATAAGAAAAGTCATCCTATTTCATCTGGGATTTCATCATCTCCATTAGCCCCTTATCTAGGGCCATGTTTTATAATGAATTGATTGACTTTCTGTCTTATTAACCAATCTTCATACCTCCAGATAAGGTGCTTTTTCCAACCAAAATGTATCAATATTTTTCTTATTTCTCCATGAAAACAAATGTTGTGGCACTCATTAGAAGTGCCTCAGTAAGGTGTTTCTAATGAGTACCCACAACTTATGTTTTAGTAGAGAAATAAGAAAAAATATGTGGATATCCAGGTCTTATCTGGAGCTATGCAATCTTTGATAGAAGTTCAGCCATCAAAGACATCTATACATATATAAGATAGCTCCAGATAGTGGGGGTAGTCTAAAGAGATTTTTTTTATATATTTATATATATATATATATATATATTTTGAACTAAAATATATTGTTGAGAGTACTGATTAGAACTGTCTCATTAATGAATACCAACATCATTTGGCTAAAAATAACAAACAAGAGGCCCCTGGGCCACTACGCTGACCAGAGCTGAAGAGTTGATGACGATGACACCAACAAAGATGGACTGTGGACCAATGACTTTCTTATAAGCTCCCCCGGAGCCTTTCAGCTCTAGTGAGCTGAATATCCACTAGCTGTTTTGCCTTTTTGCCCTACAAAATCTAAGAGACCTGAACTGACCTTGTTTTAAAATAGGTCAATGTCAACCAAGAGGCATCATTTGCATAAAATAGGTACAGATAGAGTCCTCAATGCTGCATATCAAGTTTCAAGATCACCAGACTTTCAGTTCCTTAGATGAAGAATTTCAAATCCTTTTTACCATATATGAGGATGACTGCTATCTTGGTCATGTGACCCAGATCCCAAGAACAAGCTTTGATTTCTCAACCCCACTGATACTCTATATGCAATTTTGTTTCAATCAGCTTCGTTTTAGAAAATACTTTAAAACTACTAAATCTGAGGGACCAAGGTCAGTAAATGACATTACCTTTGGTACAATGTATTTACAAAAGTCCATTTAGCTGCTTGCATAAATCAACTGATGTCATAAGTTACAATAGCTTCAGAAAAAGCCACAATTTTGCCATTTTCCAATACATTAATGCCTAAGTGACCCAAACTGACCTTGACTTAAAATAGGTTAAGGTCAACCAAGGGTCATCATCTGGATAAAATTTGTAGAGCCTGTCCCCAATGCTGCACACCAAGTTTCCAAGTCAATGCCTTTCTATCCTGAGAAGAGGACTTTTAAAGGTTTTTACCATGTATATATAGCATGGTGGCCATCTTAGTCATGTGACCCAGAAACCACGTACAAACTTTCATTCCCCAATAGTGGGCTATCCTATAGAGCCTCCACATGTAATTTGGTTTCAATCAGCCTAGCAGTTTTAGAAGAGAAGTTATAATACTGACTCTAAGGCATCCAGGACAAAGGTCAGTAAATGACCTTGACCTTTGGTATTTATAAAAGTTTTTAGCTGACTACATAAATCAACTTTGATGTCACAGGCTACAAGAGAATCAGAAAAATCCACTGTTTCACCTTTTTCCCATTAAAAATCCTAAGTGACCTTGCTGTGAAATAGGTCAAGGTCAATCAAGGGTTATCATTTGAACAAACTTGATAGGGCCCGAGCCATCAATGCTGCATACCAAGCATGGTGACCCAGACTTTACGAAGAAACTATTGTTCCCCCACCCCATGGAGGCTCCACATTAAATTTGGTTTCAACTGGCCCAGCAGTTTCAGAGGAGAAGTTATTTGAGAATGTTGGTCACTGAAGATACAGATGCCAAACCACTACCTATATATGCCTACCAATATTATAATGTATATAAGAGGCTACTGACATATGGATTACAACATGAGAAAAAGGTTCTGATGCCATGTGCTTACAGGGAGGGCCCAGATTAGCATGCACATCTGTGATGGTGACAAATTGTAGGGGGGAGGGGAAGGGAAAGGAGTCAACATTACTTTCAATGTAAGGAGAACAGTACTTTCAACAATCTTTCAATCATATCACAACAGTATCCAGGTAGAAAGCTAGCCCAGTAAATTAGAGAGATTGTGATTTGGTGTTTTACATCCCTTTTTCAGTGCAATTAAACACTGTATAATCATGAGCTGAATTCCACATCCAGCAGATATCGAACCTGGGACCTTTTGATCTGAAGTTGGGAGCACTAATCACGCTTCAGAAAATTAGGAAGATGTCACTTCTCCCTCAAGAGAAAATAAGAGACATCTTCCTGGATCAAAGTGAAGTAACAATCCTAATTTTCTATACTTGTACCGTGACTGCCATACTTTCAATTTACTAAAATAAAGCAGCAAACCAATACTGTTTCTTTGCTTTTAACTTGTTACCTCAGTGACAACAACACTTAAACTTTTCCACCATTTGCTGCAAGTGCAGCAGATATTTATGTTTTTTTCCAGTTTCTCTAGCATATGCTCATTCCTCAAAAGAATGTTTCTTAACCCTTGTCCTGCTGAACCCGGATGTACCCTGTCTTTGCAAATAGTGTAGATCCAGATCAGTTGGCTTCTGAAGAAGCCAACTGATCTGCATCTGCACTGTTTGCCATTAAGTATGTGAATTTATAGCAGTAATCCATATCAAGTAATATGATTGGCTAAAATTAGAAGTAGGCCTGGCTTATTAATTTATTCAGCAGGACAAGGGTTAAGAACTATCAAACTAATACTCCCAATGGCACTCTCTTTCCATTTCTTTTCAGTTATTCAGTATCCCAAAAAGTTTGTTGCTATATGCAATTATCATCTTGTTATTGATATGTGTTGAAATATTATCAATCAAAACTAATTAAAGCTCCTTTGTCATCAAAGGTTTATGCAGGAATACCTTGTGGATTTCTCTAGTAAGATTACTGCACACTGTCTTCACCTTGTTTACATTGTACTGTGCTGGTGTCAGTATATCCTATAACAAGAGTTGTCAGAAGACAACGCAGCTCATCGGAAAGGGCTGATTGGAGAAGAAAACAATCTTTAAATATTAAAGATTAAATGCAGAACTCAAACATAGCTGTAAATGACAGACTTTGATGTTGGAAGAATGTCAAACTGAGGGATGGGGTATATGCCATTGAAACATCTTCCCTTAGGTTGGTGTGAACAAAATATGAAAGCTGTATCTTACATGCTGAATCCCTTAGGTTGGTGTGGACAAAATATGAAAGCTGTATCTTAAATACTTCAGCAGTCATGTACACTTTTCAAAACTTTAACACCGCTGTAAATAACAAAGTATGACCTGACCTTGACCAAGGCAGAAGGTCACACTGAGGAAGGGGTGTGTACTATTGAAAGATCTTACCCTAAAGTAGGTGTGGGCCAAAATATTAAAGCGGCATCTTGAATACTTCAGCAGTTACGAACACTTTTCAAAACTTAAACGCAGAACTCAAACATGGGTTTAAATGACAAAGTACATGTATGATCTGACCTTGACCTAGGCAGAAGGTCAAACTGAGGAAAGGGTGTGTGCTATTGAAAGGTCTTACCCTAAAGTTGGTGTGGGCCAAATATTAAAGCAGTATCTTGAATACTTCAACAGTTACAAACACTTTTCAAAACTTAAATGCAGAACTCTAACATTGGTTCAAATGACATTTAGTATGACCTGACCTTGACCTAGGCAGAAGGTCAAACTGAGGAAGAGGGTGTGTGCTATTGAAAGGTCTAACCCTAAGCTGGTTTGGGCCAAATATTAAAGCTCTATCTTGAATACTTCAGCAGCTATGTACACTTTTCAAAGCTTAAATGCAAAACTTAAACATGGGTGTAAATGACAAAGTAGAAACTGACCTTTATCTACATAAAGGGTCTAACTTGGGGATGGGGGTGTACGCTATTGAAATGTCTTACCCTAAGTTAGGTGTAGGCCAAATATGAAAGCAGTACTTTAAACAGTTAAAAAACTATGCACATCTTTGAAAACTTAAACATTGTGCTAACGGGGATGCGGACAGATGCCAACGCCAACGACTGGGTGTCATAGTCCCAGCGAGCTAAAAAGTCTATTGTAATTACCCTAAGCAGATAGGGTTCCAATATACCAAGTGCTGAAAGGAGTTAGCTGAGATAACAGTAAAGGAAAATGGGTGAGATGAGTTTTTACAGTGCAATCCAGGGTGTTAGTATAGTTAAAAGCTAAAAACAGATACTGGCTAAGGTGCTGAGTGGACTACCTGGCAGACAGCCTGAAAGCTGATTTACGCTTCCAAGTGATGTCATCTCTATCTGCATGACTAGAAACCTAGGAACGTACATATCTTTTGGTACCCAAGACACTCCAAACTTCAGTCCTGCCCATCACTGCACTCCTTCCCTTTTAGCTTTTAAGTGCAAGGCATCAACATACTAGTTTCTAGCCTCTGCCTGAAATTACCAACACTAACCCTGTGGGTTATTCATGTTGGATGCCATGATTAAAATAAAATTTAAAAGGAAAAGGTGTCCTTGATGTAGGACTCACACCCGTGACCCCCCCCCCCCCCACCCCACCCAACTAAGCTAACCAGGCCAACAACCCTGCCAATGATCACACTTTTAACCACCTTATTGGTGTCAGAATGACCTAGAAATGTTTTTTTAGAGTACCCTGCTGGAAGTGTTCAATCAGCTCAGAACTGTATGATGTGTCTTTGCACATAAACATTCATCAGCACCTGTCTATCTTCTGGTTATATAAACTGAAATAATGTTGAAAGAGATGTACAACCCAAATTCATTCATCCATCTGTGCTATCATTTCAATTGCATGTGTATAATGAATTTTGCCAGTTAAATGTCAAGTAAATGTTGACAAGGCTGAATATGTCTGGCTGCATTCAATTGCTTTATCCATCTTGTTTTCGTTTGTATGTGTTGAGGTTTTACGGCACAGTCAACCCAATGGAGTCATACTGAGCCTGGTCAGTTTATCTAACTACACTTTTACTGTGTAGTCCTACATGAAGTTAACCAGTATTGTGTACATTCTTTTGCCAGAAACTGACAACTACCCTTCTTGCATCAGCAGAAAGGACAGAATGATCCTAGAAAATATTTCATGATCAAATCGCCACTACAGCCAATCTTGTATTAAAAGCCATAACCAAATCGCTACTATGTCTTTATCAAGATTATAATATTCAAACTGTTTATACATCTCAATGAGAAAATGTTCAGTCTTATAAGGATTTCCTACATGTGGATTTGTTCATCTTAATAATATGGCCTCTGTTTTAATTATCATTGAAATTAAAGAACTTTTCAGGTTTTTTAGGGTCCAACTTCCTTGTTCAGTTATTGATTACAATTAACATAATCACAGAGAACAAATAAATAACAGTTTGAGCAAATATTTAAATCAGACAACATCAGATTTACCCATTATGCTGCAGATGACTTGTTTTGCTAAGAATATTTGTTACTCATTCACATTCTCAGGACTGATGTATGCTGCCATAACACCGGAAGTACACTCTGCGACCAAAACTGGTTTTGGTTTGACGTTCTCACAGTTTGTCAGTCAATACTCCTATTACAACAGCTTTCGCTGGTTGTGTGAATGGATTAAGGGTTGAGAAAGATGATATTTCGCTATAACTGTAAGAATCTGTAGTGACAGTCTCTTCAATGCTATTTAACTGATCGTGATTAACAAGGAAACTATGTACGGCAATTAATTTGTTTACTTTCGTTTTTAATTTGACAGTATGAAGCACCGAACGGAGATAAAACCTCAGTTACGGAATGGATTAAATTATTTTTATATCTCTCCTGTTTTATAAAACAAAGTTTTAAAGGACACATTGATATTTTTCTTCGTTGGTACAGAATAAACTTATGCATTTTAGTGAGTTTTTTAGATGTGAAATTAATCATTTTCTATACCACCTTCTTTCGGATTTGATAACCTTAAAATGCCACCCTTTCGCTATTACAGGTATCGTTCATGGCGGTTTCGGTGAGTGAGGATGGTGTTTACAGTGTGTTTAAAAGGTGGCATACCCTGGGGCCTGAGGCTCCAGGGCGGAAGGGAATTTAATGAGCCAATTCGAATAGCAAAGGTAAGTCTCCAGTTAAATTTTCACACCTTTTAATTTCCGCTGAAGCACTTTTCTTAGTATCGGTACATTCTTCGCAAGTTTTAAGTGTCTCACAAAACTAACACTACCTTGCAAGACGGACTGACGAAATTTAATTTTATTGATATTCTCCTCACCGCACGTTTAATGTAAAACATGCATTTTTACAAAGGTTTTATGCTCATATGTAAGCACATGCTGAAAACAAACAATTGCATGTACTAATTAGCAAAGATATTTGCTAATTGATCCTAATTGCCTGGGCCCAGTTGTTCAAAGCGTCGTTAGCTTAACGAGCTCGTTAGTGATCAAAATGTTAACTGTTCTAGTAAGTACAATATCTAATTCACAGGTATTTTTGCTGAAAAAATGTAAGTAGCTTTTGCAAAAGCTACTCACATTTTTTTCAGCAAAAATATTAGTGTATATGCCATATTTAATGATCAAAGTTTTAACGATATGTTAACTAACGACATCGTTAGTTTTGAACAACAGGGCCCAGGATATTAAAGGAATACTGGTACTAATGTTATGTCCATTACATGTGCTCAAAACTCTAAATTGTCTGTTATAAAAAAAAAAAAGAAAAAGAAAGAAATCAACAAACATTTGATTTTGTTTTGCTAAAAAAATCAGTCTAGGAAAATATGACCAAATTATGTGCAGAAACTGGTTGTTGCTCTTTTTTGTGAGGGGGAGTGGGCGTGTGGGGAGGGGGAGGGAACATAAATGGGTAAAGTGTACCTTTGCATTTGTCGAGGCATCAAATGGTGGATAATGAGGTTTGAGTTGAAAGCGGAAGTTATACTGATGAAAATCCTGGGCTAGAAACAGGTAAAAGTCTGTATGTCCCTATAGTGTAGTGCTTCTAATAGGGAAAAGTCCTGTCAATGCCTGAAGGTCTTCCAACCAGCACATTACAAAATGTGTTAATACTATAGAATAACCACAGTCCAAAACTAAAATTCTGTTTGCCAGCTTACAAAGTCCTCCCAATCTTTAATTACTTTAGTCATTTTGGATAACACATTAAAAAATGGCTATCTTCAGCCTTTTGGAAAAAAAATGCTACCTACCCACTAGAAAATTCATCAGTTGGTAATTTCAGACAAAATGTTTATTAAACTTCAGCCTTTTGGAAAAAAAATGCTACCTACCCACTAGAAAATTCATCAGTTGGTAATTTCAGACAAAATGTTTATTAAGCAAGTCTCAACAAGGTGATTCGAACAAGTGTAACAGAACAAGGTAATATATCTAATTAGTGTATTTTGTTTTTTAAATATATAGCTCCAGACAAGATGCTTTTTCAACCAAAAAATATTGATATTTTTATCTTATTTCTCTGTGAAACATGTTGTAGATGCTCATTAGAAGCCCCTCATCAATGTGCATCTAATGAGAACCTATAACATGTTTTCTTGGAGAAATAAAAAAAAAAAAAAATTACCTGATACCCTCTCTTATCTAGAGCTGTGAAATAGGTAACATGAAAAATATTTTTCTCTATGAAACATATTAAGGCACTTCTAATGATACCCACATTTTCTTCGAGTAATAAGAAAAAATATTTATCTGATGCTCAGTCTTATTTTTTATTTGTTTATTTATTTATTTATTTTGAAAATATCATGAGTCCAGATAAGGCCCCTTTTCAACCAAAATGTTTTTTTGTTTTTTTCATTTTTTTTTTACTCTATGAAACATATATTGTCAGTACTCTCATTGCTTTATCAAGGCACTTTTAGTGAGTACCCACAACATGTTTTCTTGGAGAAGCAAGAAAAATACTGGATACTGCTTCTCATCTTGAGCCTTGACATATGCAACATGAAAAATAAATATTCATCTGGATAATCCAGTTTTTGAAGCTGAAGCTGTGAATCTGAATGTGATATATTATAGCATATTATAGCATACTTTTAAATGGTCAAACTGAATGAAATATAAACATAGACAGTTTAAATGGGCAGCATTTATTCTGCACTGTTATTTTTGGATTCATGTATAAATTAAGATAATATTGAATTTTAAATGATACAGCCGCTTACTTCCTTAGAGCAATATATACAGTTAGTTTAATGAGAATAAATACATACTCAACATTTATTATGACAATGCATTTGTATTTACACAGTACCACAGGTTTGTAACAATCTACAGATCTTTTGAAATGACAATGTATTAGTTTGATTATTGGGGTTTTGAAGTTCAAACTAAAAGCAAATGTAATTTGTTTATGAGTACTTCCATGTTAAAAAAAAGCTATTGATGAAAGATAGGCTGAAGGCCAGATTTTCCTAAATATTTGGATTTTTGATCTATGCTAAAAGGGCTAGATTCACGAATTCTTGTATACTGCCCTGTTAATTCTCATTTTAGCAAACTATAAAATATGCTTCAGTTTGTAAGTTTTTATATTATATAATATTTCGTCTTTACAACTATGTATGAAATATTTGGCAAAATCGCTTTGAATCTTTAAGAGCACTACCAAATCGGACCCCCTAAAGCACCAAACGCGACATTTTTTCACATTTTTTTGCGTAAAAGGCAGCTGAAAAAATATGAAGCCCCGTATTCGACACCATGATTTTTCGTGCAACGTTTCATAAACGAATGAAGAATATTTGGTAAAAAAATCAAGGTGTCGAAATTGTGGCTTCATGTTCAAATAAAATAAAATATAATTGAAGAGATCTTGATAAGACTCTTCATTGTATTCTGTTTGCGCTACTAAGTTTTCCTGCTTTTTGAAAGAAAGATAATCAAATAAAATGAATTTCGTCCAGAAAAAAGAAGAAATAATCATAGGTAAGCAATAAGTACGACATTTCATCCAGAAAGCCAATGAAACCATTGTTTTTCGACAGCAAGAGACCCGGCTTCCGAAATTACGTTACATGCGAAATTTGCGTTTTTACAAGGGACGCCACTCCAATAACCGCTGAGGGATGACAGTTCTGCGTTATTGACAACGGTGGTTTTACAATTAAAAATCGGTGTTTTGCGTTCGTTTATTCTACATTGGAGTTTTCTATATTTTTTCTCTCGAATGAAAATTCCAATGTCCAAAATTCGAGGTTTCAATGGAAATAAAAACGACTTCATTCATGCGTTGCGGGCGTTTTTTTTTTTGTTTTTTGTTTTTTTTCTAATGCTTTCTGTAAACGATAAAACCGAGCATTTGAAAGGAAATGTGATGTACATATAACAAAATGGTACACAAAAATAAGAATTTTTTTTTACGGGAGAATTATTATAATCGGCTTGTGCATTGAAAAATCCAACCTATTACTATTGTAATTTCGATCACTTTCAGTACGTCATCTGTGGTGTAGTGGGTAAAACGCTCGTTTAGTATTCGGTGGGTTCCGAGTTCAAAACCTGGAAGTGGCATTTTTTTTTTTTTTTTTTTTACTTTTTCATTTATTTTTCAGATAAAATGTCTTGACATTTCATGCAATTTGCAGACAATTCACATGAAATATCAAGACATTTTTATAAAAATTACAAGAAACATGAAATTGTTATCTTTCTTTTATTTTGAAGAGAAAATAAGTTGACATTTCCTATGAACTGTCCCAAGCAGACAGTTCACATGAAATGTCAAGACTATCCCCCTCCCCCACCAAAAAAAATCAAATTGTCGTGTGCTTCAATTTTTCATGGCGCTTAAAGAGTTGATATTACAACAGGAGAGAGATTACTGAGCTTGTACACAAGTTTGGATTTTAATTTGCTTTTCTTTGCAAGACAGTTCCATGCATGTATTTGGTAATCACAAACATTAGAATTTGCGAAGCGGCCGTGTGGCGGAGTGGTTAGTGCTCCCGACTTTAGATCACAATGTCTCGGTTTCGAATCGATTGGAGGCGGAATTCATCGAGCTTATACTCAGGCCAGTTTGCAAATACTATGGCGTCTGATCACAATCTTCGCATTGCAGTCTATGCTGAAGTAAAGACCCAAAGTTTCTTCCTACAGACAACGAAGACTGAATATGCTGTGCAGATGCATAAGCTGATCTGAGTCCTTGCTACGTACATGTGTCAGTTTTCAGGAATACCTGTGCTAAGGTTCCTAGCGGGCACATGACGAATGACATTGCATCACCTTTACTGCGACATTGTAGTCATGTCCTGCTGGACTTATATTTGTTCACAATAGGGTGTACCAGCTGGCCTTGGTTTCGTAAGGACAGACAGTTAAACACTACTAAATAGCTGCTATCAGTGTTGAACCTAATATTTAAGATGTTTCTATTTGCATACATGTACAAAGATGACGTTTGTTATATTATGTCCAGCAGGTTTATAGTGCTCTACTAAACTGTATCTTTAGAATGAATCCGGAGCTTTTATTTTCCCAGTCTGTTCAGTGTCTAGATATGTTCGATGTTTATTTTTGCATACTTGCACTACACATAGCAATATATTTTGCATGTCAACTATGGAAACCAGAGGACCAACAGTCCTGTAGCTCAACTGAGACCTCCGGTCCTGGGCGGGGACAGAAATCTATGGGTGACAGATCTTTGTGTCGATAGAAACCATTTGGTTTGGTTTAAACAATATTTTATTCAGCATTTTTCACAGATACATAGCATAATATTATATGGTACAGGATTTGATAAAAAGCTTAGAGCTTATGTAAATCATCTCCTGACCTTTTGCCATTACGACCACTTGATATAAGTTTCAAATAAATCCTTTGAACTGAGATTTTATACATTTTTTTTCAGGATTTTATACATGTACATAGCCCCAAAGCAGCGGCAGATAACCCCTAGGGAACATAATTTTTATGTCAAATGAATTATTTTGTCACTATGGCCAACTGATGCAAGTTTGAAAGAAATCTCTTTGAAATGTGATTTTATACATATTTTTTTATACATGTTGGTAGCCTTAGGACAGGGGCAGGTCACCTCTTTGGGACAGAGTTTTTATGTCGGATGAAACCTGTTGTCACTGTGGCCAACTGGTGCAAGTTTCGAAAACAAATCTGATTGAACTGTGACTTTTTACATGTACATAACCCTGGAGCACGGGCAGATAAGCCCTTAGGGACAGAGTTTTGATGTCAAATGAAAGCTTTTGCCATGATGGCCAACTGGTGGAAGTTTATAAACAAAATCTCAGGGAATTGTGATCTTGTACATTTTTTTTTTCATGATTACATACCTGTACATAGCACAGGGGCATATCAACCCTGGGCATTGAATTTTTATGTCAAATTAAATTTTTTCTCACTATGGCCAGCTGGTGCAAGTTTCATAAAAATAATTTTGAACTGTGATTTGTGATTTTATATACAATTTTTCCTTGATTTGATACATGTACATAGACAAGGAGCAGGAGCAGATCACCACCGGGGGCAGAGTTTTAATGTCAAATGAAACATTTTGTAACTATGACCAAATAGTGCAAATTTAAAAGTCTCTTTGACCTGTGATTTTATACATTTCTTCCAATGGGATCAAATATGACATTGCCATAAAATAGATCAATGATGAGCTGGCTGATCTGCGTCTTCACTGGCTCACATGTAATTTATAGCAGTCGGTATGCCGCGGCTGTTATCAGTACTAGCATGCCAATTAATGACATTCATGCCAAATGTTATGTGATAAATTTGTTGTTGGGGATACATAACTTTTGGTGACATGATACTTAACATTTTAACTGTATGCTACAAACTGTGACAAACAAAAATATGCAGTAATGATACCAATACAGCAAAAAAAAAAAAAAAAAAAACATCAATCACTGAATATGGTCAACCAAAAACAACATATTCTTATAAGATAAATGTATCCTTTTGTTTCCATGGCAACAGAAAGTTAAGTGATGCGAATGCCACTTTTTACGCACAGTCAAATACTTTAGAACACATTTAAATCAATGAAATAAAACACACTTTACATTTCATGATTCAAATCAGTCAAAACCACATATTATTTGGCTGAAGTAAATGGTTTTACAGTTTTGTTTCCATGGCAACAGAAACTTTAGTCTAGTGTTTTTCTTTTCTTATTAATGTGTCTCCCATTACTGATAATCAAAGTTTTATACTGTATGTAGTGATAAAGATAGAATCGCATAGTAAACAGAATAAATCAAGTAAAACTGCGTGCTTTTTTGTAATAAATTTGACATATTTGTTGTCATGGTAACAGAAATTTCTGTGTTATGGTGATTTTTATTCATAACTTTGTGCTACAGTATTTGACAAATATGAAACTAACAAATGGGAATGCTTTTAGTGGCATTTGCTCCTAAATTCCAGCTATGAAATTGATTAAAACAAACAGTTTTACAGTACACTATGTAGTGTGTTGTTGTTACCATAGCAACCATAATGATTGGTTTTCAAACTTGTTGTTGTTGTTTTTGCAGATGTCCCATGCTGACTTATATTTACAAGCGTTTTGATCAATATATTGAATAGGGCAGATTTTGGTCATTCGTGAACCAAGCCCTTTGAGTAACTCAGTAAGTCTATTTTACTACCTGATGACATGGCTGAAATATTGTAATGGAATGACAAACAGTATAGATCCCATTCAAATGGCCTTTAACCCAGTGTCATCTGGAGACCCCTAAAATGGTAATTGGCCAACATTGCAGACCCAGATCAGATGCCGCAGAAGACATCCGAGGTATCTGATGTTTGCAACAAATTTTCTCTTGGAATATCTAAATTGCAGAGCCTGACATGCCTAAAATTTAAATTAGAATCTTCCAATATATATTGTGGGTTCGTTCAATCAACAATAGGTTAAAGTGCAGTTTATTCTGACCTGTCTGTCTCAATACTTAGGGTAAATATACACTGCATTGTACCATAATTACCATAATAACCCTAAGTATTGGGACAGATAAACCTTTGCCAACAGTGTAGACCGATCAGAGGCTGCAGAATGCGACATCTGGTCAGGGTCTACACTGTTTGCCATACAAATAGCAATATTTTAGACACATAAACAAGTTGTAGAATGGACTATTTCAAATTTAGGATCAGTATGGTAAATAGATAAAGCGTCCCAGTAAGTAAGGTAAATACGGTAATTACCATAAAAATTCAGACAACTTACCTCCTTGTCAGACATTTCCTAATTTTTCAACAAATCCTTTTGGCCAACTGGTAATGTGTCATCAACTGCCATCTGAATGGCAAACAGTGCAGACCCAGATTAAAACTGAGCGATCTGGGTCTACACTGTTTACTCAAGCATTTTTAAGGTAAATAGGGTACAATATGTCAAGAGGTCTGAAAAAATTCCTGACCCAGAAATAATGGCCCCCTGCTTGCATGATGTATACATGCATAATAAGCTGTCAGTTAACAATGCAGAAGATATTAAAGACTGATCATAACTGGATAAATATTTTTGTTGCATCTAGTTGAATTATCTCATTGAGTGAGTTCTGAAGGGAACATTACAAAAGAAATATTAATAATAATAATAAAAGCAATCAAATGGCTGGTTTTCATAAAAATGGGATTAGAAAATACTAGTCTTCATCATCATCATCACCATCAGATTTTTGATTAACATGCAGGTACATGTACAAGGCCAACATCCACATCAGTGTGCCCCCTTCCAGGTAGCTGGCTTGTTGCACGCATGGCAGATCTCACACCAGATCTCCAGGTATGTCTGTTATGAGGGTCGATAGCCGAGAGCTTCCACTCTCTGCACTCCCTCTCTGTAGGCTGCTTCCATGTCATCTTTGCCTCCCAGGCCCACGCTTTCCGTCAACCTGAATGTCAGAGGCTGTCTTGACTGCACTATTGGAGAATTCCACATTTCCATACCAGGGGAACCTTCTCTCCTTCAGATCGAGGTCCAGATCCTCAATGCCGCGGGCCGCCGTAGCCTAGTGGATAAGAGAGTTGACTCTTAATCCATTAGGTTTCTCACCGCTGTGGTTCGAGCCTAGCTCGGGTCATATGTAGGAAAGCCAAGTTCTGCTTACGGATGGTCAGGTGGTTTTTCTCCGGGTACTCCGGTTTTCGCCCACCTTCGATGAACGATCGGCTCGATATAAGTGAAATATTCTTGAAAGAGCCGTAAAACCCAAATCAAAAAAAAAAAAAAAAAAAAAGATCCTCAATGCCAAGTTGCATAAGTAGCTCATTGGACCTGGTGGTGACAATATCTTGCGGCTTGAATTGCAGATCAAAATCTTAACATTATTTTTTTCTGCTGACTATGGATAAAATTGATTCAACCCACATCTCCTTTACTATATTTGTCCTGTTGAGGAAACAGGGTTGATAGAACACTCATTAGTTAAAATACTGGCCATTCTGTTGATTCAAAACTGATACAAAAAAATATGCGCTGGTAATTCAGGCCTTCACTCAGACATAGGTCTAGATAAGGGAGGGTATCCAGTAAATATTTTTCTTATTTCTCCATGAAAACATATGTTGTGGTACTCATTAGAAGTGCCTCATTGAGGCACTTCTAATGAGTACCCACAACATATGTTTTCGTGGGGACATAAGAAAAATATCAATACTTTTGGATTGAAAAAAGCGCTTTAACTAGTGCTATGAGCTGCCTTCAGCATGAGAAGCGGGGTAGCTAGATGAATATCTAGGGGAATATCTAGAAAATTATTTTTCTTAGTTCTCCACTAAAACAAATACTTTAGTGTACATCAAATAGTCCTGGGCAAAGCAATTATAATGAATATCAAAACAAGTTTTTATGAAGAAATGAGAAAAAATACAAACTTTTTGTTTGAAAATGTCTTGCCTAGAGATGAGAATATTGATGTGTTTCTTATAATTTTCTCTTAAAAACAGATTTTATTAATCTTCAGGGGATACCATGCAAATGAGTTCTCAGCTGCACACAGCTCTAGATAAAAGGAATATCCAGAAAAATATTTTCATTATTTCTTCACAAAAACATACATTGTGGATACTTATTAGAATTGCCTCAATGAGGCAATTCCAATGAGTATCCACAATGTATGTTTTTGTGGAGAGGCTCTTCTAATGAGTACCCAGGACGTTTTTATGGAGAAATAAGAAAATATAATATTTTCTGACGGAAAAACAGCATCGTATATGGAGCTACACCTAGCATAGCTGTTTTTCTTAGAATCAAAGCATTGAGAGCGCTGATGGGGACGGTTGCCTAAAATTCTATAGGCCTCTAGAACTGATTGGGATTTAGTCCTTTTCGGTACCCAATAACCCTTTTTGTTGAAAAAGGTCCTTTTTGGTGTTTAGTAAGATGGCAGTTTGGGTTACAATTTTTACCCAATGCTGCAGATTTGGCATGTTTAATTTTTACTGGAATATTCATATTTGTCCGACGATATTGTATTCAGTATGATGAAAATCTTACTTCTTCATAGGTTTGAAGTTTTCTATGGACTTACTTGTTTATTCACAATGTATAAGCATCAGAGTGTATAAGGCTAATATTTCTGAATGCAGAATTTAGCATTATCAGCACTAGCAGAGAACTATTTGTTAGTTAAGTATTAGGTTAGTAGTTGAAAAGTGCATGGTACGTATAAGTTAAATCCGGTGGCGGTTTTGCAGTACTCATTACTGGGCTTCCTGTCTCTTTGCCCACTTAGAGACGACTTTTGTCATCTGCTGATAACCCTTGCAAACAGTTTGGACCCAGATCATGCCCGACAAAACGTTGGGCCTTATCTGGATCCAAACTGTTTGACACTCTGATGGGATTCCTGAAGGATATTTTTTTGAAAAAGTTAATTTAAAAAAAATCCACAGACAACAAAAAAGCATGCAAAATTACCCAGTGTGCAAAGAGTTGATTAACCACCCTGTATATTTACTTTATTTACCATAAATATTGGGACACTTTGAACTCCTAACCATGTTCTTTCTTATACATGAATGAGTCCATTTCACTACCTGTTGTTGATGTATCAGCAACTTGCTGGATGAGTTGCAAACAGTGTAGGCCCAGATCAGGCACCACAGAATGTGGCATCTGATCCAGGTGTACACTGTTTGCTCAGGTCTGTCTGTCTGTCCCAATACTTAGAGTATATACAGAACACAAATGTTTTGAGATGCTTGGATTCTTGCATACTGATATTAGCATTGTCATGAGAAAAGGGGTGCAGAAGCTAAGTTAATGGTGATAGCACAATCATTGTGTCTCTGCACAGTGATCATCAATGTATCTGCATTATCCTGTGATTCTGTAAAGTTATGGGTATTAGGGTGGTGATGACGGGGACAGGGAGCATGTTAGTATTCTGTTTCTGCACTGTCATTTGCATTTTCCCAGCCACCCTCCCCTTTTTCTCTTTCCTCTCCTCTACTAGCTCATCTGTCCCTTTTCTCCCTTTCTTGGGGAGATAACAAATTGACCCATAAGGGTTGATGTGTCCTTTAAAAATAAACAATTATTCAAGTAAAAAAATGTTAACCCTTGCCTTGCTGGATAAATTGATGCCACACCCACTTCTAATTTGATAGAAATTCACATATTTAATGACAAACAATGCAGATCCAGATCAGTTGGTCTGGATCTACACTGTTTGCTAAGACAGGGCATGTCATGTTCAGCAAGAAGGGTTAAGTAACTTCAGAATCAGTTATTAGACCGAATTCCCAGCTTTATCACATGAGATTTTCTGGCACTGTTTGCAAATGCCTAAAGGCACCTTTTATCTTGGCAGAACCCATATATGATGTGATATGCTAATGAACTTGACTACCTTTGAGTTCTTTCCAAAACACAAACATACTTGCCTGCATCACTTGTTCCCGATTCCAAGATTTAGTTTATTTTAGCTATCTCTAGATACCATAAGATCTGGATACCATATTTAACCTTAGTATTGGTACCTCTGATCTTGCCATACTTGTCCTAAAATTTGAATAAATTGTAGACCATTTTGATTACTTGCAGATGCAGGGAAAAAAGACTAACAGTGACCCAGTTACCAGTGTTAGAAATTAACTTTTTTCGCAAGTAGCAAGTAGTTGCTACCTGGTCTGAAATTAGGTAGAAAAATGCACCTACATGGCAGCAAAACGTGTTGCTCCTGTGTCATGGGTTAAATCTTCAAGCGCTAAGCATATTTAGGAGATAGCATTTTCAAAGTATTTTTCTTATTTCAGCAAAAATAAGGCTTGACATTACATTGTGATTTGTCTGCTTGGCAGACGAGTCACATGAAATGTCGTCTAATTTGCACTGAAGACATTCACAACACTTAAAGTTGATAGTGCTCGGGGCACTTTACCAGGTAGCAACTTTTTGCTACCAACAGTTTGACCTGGTAGCAAACTGAATTTTCAGGTAGCAAATTTGCTACTTGCTACTGTTAATTTCAAACCCTGGTTACTCATGGCCCCTAAGTTTGGGAGAAAATGCCTATTAGATTAATGTTAATTCCACACATATGGAATTCTGGGCTCACAAATGAAAATGCTCAGTCTTTTTTCCTGTAGTGTTTAAAACTACTGGATGAGTGGCAAACAGTGTAGACACTGATTAGATATTGCATCACTGGATCTACACTGTTCAGGCATGTCTGGTAAATAAAGTACAGCAAGTGTCCTAAAATTTTGCACACCAGCATTTCTGTCAAATGACATATGAAGCAGTGCAGAAAAAACGGCATATGAAATAGTGTAGATGCAGATCAGACTGCTCCTGAAGGAGCAGTCTGATCAGAACCTACACTGTTTTCTATTCCGCCAAATATTTTGTGAAAAAATATGCACAAATAACAGAATTCAGGCAAAAATGTGTAAGGTGAAGTGTTCAAAATTTTAGGGCTTTTTTACTGTATTTATCATGGTTCTTCATGATATACCGGTAATATTTTGTGGGTACTTGGTAGAGCTGTGTCTCTGAAGCAATTCTAATGAGTTCCCACAATGTGTGTTCAAAATACAGATACTTGGTTTTTGGTTCCAAAAAAGCTTCTTGACTAGAGCTATGTATCGGTAGTTATCTTTACCAAGCTGGTATATGACAAGCGTTTAAACAGGTGAATAATACCTGGCAAACTGTTTAACTTGGTGCATACTACATGTAACCTTGAGCGCAGTGAAAAATTTAAACAGATGCAATGATTTTTACCTGTGAGTCCCGCTTCTTGCTGAATAAATACTCATAATTTTTCTTTGGGACTCACAAATTTTATATGCACAAGTTGTTGGTCCCAGAAAAAAAGAAAATAAAAAAATTTAAAAAATGCTCTAAAGTCTGTTAGGGACTCATAATTTTATCATGGGACTCGGAATTTCAAACTTGTGAGAGTCCCTGGGGTTTGAACCAGACTAAATAACTCTCTGAGATGTCATGGTAAAAGTTGCATTTTGCTTTGGACAGAATGGTGTCCCGCAAGCCTTTAATTAAGAGGAATAGATACAATTTCAGGGTAGGCAACTCACTTACAACAAAATTGGTTTTGCTTCCCTTCTGAAAGGAGATCTGCTGTAAAAGGAAAGAATTTGCTCCCAAGGGGAGCAAATTCTTTCCTTTTAGAGCAAACCCCTTTAAGGGGAGCAGTTTGTGTCCTTTTTAGTTGGAACAGAACCCTTTTCAAAAAGGACTTGGCATGCAGGAAAGCGAAAAGAAAGTTACAAAGAATGGTTCCCATGTAAATGAGGAAAAGTATACCAAGTATATCTAGTGTCCTTTGATGAAAGTGGTACCCTTACAAGATGTATTTCCTATTAATGATTAATGGTATGGTCAGTCTATTCACCATCCAAATGCTTACAGAGACATTTTAATGTATGCCTTTATCCAGAACTATAGCAATTTGGAATGGCCTCACATATGCAACTGTCTCTATTTGAGACAGTGGTTAACAGAGGTAATGGCTTTCTGTTTATTTACATGTATTTTTTTATTTATTTATTTTTAAACCCCACCACACATCAGGTAGTAAATTTTACTTGTTCAAATTTTATAACAAGCATATGGTTTACCGAATACTTCGGGTAAATGCATAATTTAATACAGTGATCATAGCTCCAGGTACATGTGCAAGCTGCATTTTTTCACTCAGTTAATTTTGGTATTTTTCTTATTTCTCAAAAAACCTTGAGGTGCTTATTAGAAGTGCTTCAGGGAAGTGCATCTAATGAGGACCTACAAATTGTTTTTTTTCCTGGAGAAATAAGAAAAATATTTATATGGGTATGATATTCCCCCATCTTATTTAGAAATATGATATATATTTATAATGGAGCACTGAAACTTGAAGCTGTCTGTTGGAAATATGAGTGAGTGTGAATTTTTTGATACCCTTTTGTACTTTTACATTTGTAAATTTGCTGTTGTGCCAAGTGAAAAGAGAATTTTGAACATACACACATGGCCAAATCTCGGACAGATGTATACCACTGTGCAGTCCAATCAGGACCTTTAACCCTTCTCTTGCTGAATATGACATGCCCTGTCTTAGCAAACAGTGTAGATCCAGATCAGTTGGCTTCTGAAGAAGCCATCTGATCTGGATCTGCACTGTTTGTCATTAGATATGTGAATTTCTATCAAAAACCCGGATCAAGTAATCTGATTGGCTGGAAATTAGAAGTGGGTGTGGCATCTTAATTTATTCAGCAAGGCAAGGGTTAATTCCAGATAAAATCACAGCTCCGGATAAGGCCTTTTTTCTCCATCCAAAAAGTATTGATATTTTTCTTATTTTTCAACAAAAATGTTTATTGTGTGAACTTGGTGTGGCACTTCTAATAAGTACCCACAACATAATAATCGAGGGTTGATCGCAAGACTGTAGCAAGTCAGATGGTTGTTTTTGCCAATACTTAATCTTTTCACCATGAAGGCGTTATGAAGATTACAACATTTCTTTCTGTAAACAATGGAAATTTAGGTGCCATTGCTCGTATGAGCAATGGCACCTAAATTTGCATTGTTTACAAAGGGGTCGAAATTGCCCCTAAACAAGGGTTTCAAAAATATGTTTGAGTTACTACAGTCTCGCGAGCAACCCTCGAATTATGTTTTCTTTGAGAAATACTATCTGGATACTTTATCTAAAGCTATGAACTACATAGGTTTCTGCATAGTTTGTACAGACTTGAAGACCTCTTTTTATTTGACACAAGCTATATATAAAGTCTTGTTATGATATTTGTAATGATTGTATCAACTTTTTATGACAGATAGATGCATAAATTTAATAACCTGGAACTGTTATTGTTATTGTTATGACTGTAATATTTCTGATAAATTGTACACTGTACTTATTCTTGTTCTAACCTTTATGCTCTTTATGTTGTGGTAATTATAATTATATCAAACTGTTTTATTATTATTATTATTATTTATAATTGTGATTATTATTATCATAACTCTTGATAAGATGCTTTTTTCAGTCCAAAAGTATTGATATTTTTCTTATTTCTCAACAAAAATGTTTATTGTGTGTACTTGGTGTGGCACTTCTAATAAGTACCCACAACATAATAATCGAGGGTTGATTGCAAGACTGTAGCAGGTCAGATGGTTGTTTTTCCCAATACTTAATCTCCTCACCATGAAGGCGTTATGAAGATTACAACATTTCTTTCTGTAAACAATGGAAATTTAGGTGCCATTGCTCGTATGAGCAATGGCACCTAAATTTGCATTGTTTACAAAGGGGTCGAAATTGCCCCTAAACAAGGGTTTCAAAAATATGTTTGAGTTACTACAGTCTCGCGGGCAACCCTGGAATTATGTTTTCTTTGAGAAAAACTATCTGGATACTTTATCTAGAGCTATGAACTACATAGGTTTCTGCATAGTTTGTACAGGCTTGAAGACCTCCTTTTATTTGACACAAGCTATATATAAAGTCTTGTTATGATATTTGTAATGATTGTATCAACTTTTTATGACAGATGGATGCATAAATTTAATAACCTGGAACTGTTATTGTTATTGTTATGACTGTAATATTTCTGATAAATTGTACACTGTACTTATTCTTGTTCTAACCTTTATGCTCTTTATGTTGTGGTAATTATAATTATATCAAACTGTTTTATTATTATTATTATTATTTATTATTGTTATTATTATTATCATAACTCCAGTGATTTATTTACAATTTTATACCTATGCATCCCAGGATTGGCTTGGGCTATATAAAGTGAGTCCTACTAGAAAATTATTGCGTCCATTACAGAATTTTCTACTATAACTTTGTGAGTCCTGGGACTCGCTGAGATTTAAAATGTGAGTCCCAAAGCAAAAATGTGAGTACGGGACTCGGGATGCGCAGGTAAAAAAATCACTGTAACTCTTGATAAGATGCTTTTTTCAGTCCAAAAGTATTGATATTTTTCTTATTTCTCCACAAAAACATATGTTGTGGGTACTCATTAAAAGCATCTCTGTGAGGCGCTTGTAATGGGTACCCACAAAATACATTGTATGTTTCTGTCGAGAAATAGTTACCTGATACCCCCTCTTATCTAGACCTATGAATATCATTACTGTAATTTTTTACATGAATCATATATGGTTGTTTTTATTGTTCCATCACATAAAGAAATATCTGCATTGCAGAGCTGTTATATTGCTCCTGACTTCTGATCATGTGGTCCCGGGTTTGAATCCAGCTGGAGGCTGAATTCAGCTAATGGCTGTAGGATGCTTCATTACAAAGAGCTTTTCATTATTGCCACTTTATAACCTTTATAACTCAACCCTAGTCCTGCTGATCCCGGATATACCCTACCTTGGCAAACAGTGTAGATCCAGATCAGTTGGCTTCTGAAGCCAACTGATCTGGATCTGCACAGTTTGCCATTAAGTATTTGAATTTATAGCAAGAATCTGGATCAAGTAATGTGATTGGCTGAAAATTAGAAGTGGGCATGGCATCTTAATTTATTCAGCAGGACAAGGGTTAAATATTGTTGAAAGAGACATAAAATCCCAAATAGTTGTCATCTTCCATCAGTAAATATGTAATGGTAATTTTTTTGCTTTGATAGTCATAGATATGGATGAGACACTCTGTATTTTTATTCTTACATTTCTTAAAAAACCAATATTCTGGGTACTAATTAGAAGCATCTCACTATAGCTTTTCTAATGAGTACCCATAACATATTTTTTCATCAGGAAATAAGAATATTTTTGGATTCCTTGCTTAGAGCTATAGTTGTATCACCATGTCAGAGAGCAACTTACACAAGTGGATGAGTATGGTTGTATCAGACCATGGTAATAGTTGTCACTGAGACTTCTCTCATAGCTCCAGTTAATCAAAAACTAAACTATCACTTATTTCTCAACAAGAAGATAAGTTGTGGGTACTCATTAGAATCACCACACAGGCACCTCTAATGAGTACCCAAAACATAACGTTTTTGTGGAGAAATAAGAAACATAATATTCTGGTTACCTGTGGAGCTATGTTACCTGTTAAGCCTCAGTCTTGTTACCTAACTTTGGTCGGCCAATTAATGCTTAGCACACTGGGTAAAAATCTCAGCATACAGCATCCTGAAATATTGTTTTTATTTTCCCCAGAAAATAGGATTTGTCATTTCATGCAAGTTGTCTCTATAGGATACAATTTGATTGAAATGTCAAAGCCTATTTTCTGGGGAAAATGAGAAAAATATTTCAGAATGTCATCTGCTGGATTAGCCTGCAGAGTGATAATGGTTCAGCAAAATGCCAGGGTAGGACAGTAGGTAAGAAACTGCAGAATCTCTACAGGTAGCAGTTGCAGATCACCAGTGCTGATAATTTCTGGACTTATCTTATTTTCTGCCATATTTCTTGGCACATTGTTTGATTTTACCTCAAGATAGGGGTATTAATGTAATTAGAGGAAACATGATTAATCTCCAAGTTCAAAACCTCCCAGATTTTTGGAACTCTGTAGCCTAGACCTTGGTCGTATCTTGATATATAGCTAAGAGGAGCTTGTCAATGAATATTTTTCTTTTTTCTCCACAAAAGCATATGTTGTGGATACACTGGAATGGCTTCTCCGATACCCATTTACCAGTTCCCACAATGTGTTTTCATTTAGAAATAAGAAAAGTAGTAGTATATTTTGGTTGAAAAAAACAAAAAAACAAAACACATTTATTTCTCCTTGATATTGGGACATCTTAACTACTTACATACTTGTCCAAAAACTTGAAACATTCCTTTTACTTACTGTTGACATGTCTAAAATATTGCTGGTTTAGTGCTTAACAGTGTAGCTCCTTATCAGACATCACATTCTGTAGCACCTGATCTGGGTCTAAACTGTCTGCTCAGGCCTGTCTGTCCCAATATTTAGTGTTTATTATGGTATTTAGAGCTGCGTGATATGCACTGTGTCACCGAAATCCTTTTACTACACCAACCCAGTAACTTACTTGCCTATAGTTTTGAGATGATAGAGCATCTACTTTGATACTTTGAGATTGTGGATTCAAACCTCACAGAAGTTGTAACCAAAGTCTTTAGAAATGGTACTAGTTCTATGATTTGATGCTTGGCAGTCTGATCAGGGTCTACTCTGCTCATTAACACAATGACTGGAATTTTAATGATTCTATAAACAGTGTAGACTGATCAGACTGTAGATATGCAGACTGATGTGCATCCATAAGTTTGTTTTCTATTTGGAGAGTCTCAAGAAACTATCATCATTCTCAGATTGATGAAAAGTTCCTTTTATAAAAGTTATCACTTTTTGTACAACTGACTATGATTATGAAGTGTCCGCATGGCCAAGTGATTAGCACTCCTGACTTCGAATCACAAGGCCCCAGGTTCAAATCCTGCTAGAGGCAGAATTCAGATTATGATTGTATGGTACCTCATTGCACAGAGCCTTTCATTATCTCCCCTTCACCACCTCAGTTTGATTTAAAAAATGCTGAGAGGGTTGTAAAACACAAAATCACATCCACTGGCTGCAAAAAGAGGAAACACCAAATCACATCCACTGGCTGCAAAAAGAGGAAAAGAGGGTTGAAAAACACCAAATCACATCCACTGGCTGCAAAAAGAGGGTTGTAAAACACCAAATCACATTCACTGGCTGCAAAAAGAGGAAAAGAGGGTTGTAGTATTGGGTGGACCCAATATTACTGAGGGTAGTAAAACACCAAATCAAATCCACTGCTGCTGCTGCTGCAAAAAAAATAGTGATAGGTCAGAGCTAGTTCACTGATGGTTAGGGTTACATGTAGGTTAGGGTTAGGGTAGTTGAGAGACAATGTTAATTAGGGTCAGATAAAGTGGTGGACAGTCAGAGTCTTCCAGATTATATATTGGGGTACTCATTAGACTTGCCTCACCAGAGCAATTTGTGACACTCATTAGATTTGCCTCACCAAAGAAATTTGTGGCACTCATTAGACTTGCCTAACCAAGACAATTTTGGCACTCATTAGATTTGCCCTACCAATGCAGAAAATTATGGTACCTCACCAAGACAATATGTGGGGCTCATTAGACTTGCCTCATCAAGGCAATTTGTGGAACTCATTAGACATGCCTCACCAAGACAATTTGTAGTGCTCATTAGACTTGCCTCACAAATGCAATTTGTGGTGTTCATTAGACTTGCCTCTCCAGGACAATTTGTAGCACTCATTAGACTCGCCCCACCCAAGCTGTATATGGCATACATTAGACTTGCCTCAACAAGACAATTCAGATGAGTACCCACAGTGTATGTTTTGTGTTTAAAATATCTGACTCTAAACTATCAGTATCTTGGAGGTTTATTCCAAATCATTAACCTTGATGATATAGGTTTTGTTTTTCCCATAAATCGTTGGCCACAGTTGTCTTATTTGGCCTGGACAGTGCAATCCATCCTTTAAGTTTGAATGAAAGGATTAGATGAATATTTGAAAAGGAAGATTTGGGTCAAGTAAAACAGCAAACATAAATAACAATAGGTGCTGTACTGTAGAGAGGGTAAAATATACATAGGTCCAGATAAGTTGATAACAAGTAATAATCATTTTTGCACCAAAACATATCTAGTAGGTACTCATTGGAAACAACTCATTGGGGCAATTCCAGTGAGTACCCACAAGATACGTTCAATGCAGAAATAACAAAAGTCATTGTCTAAATACTCTTGTTTGTCTGTACTTTTGTAGTCCCTGGGATAATAATAACTTGTAGACCACACCTGTATCTTCAATCATAATGAGTCATTTATTAATTGGAAAACCTTCTGAAGCTGAACAGCAAAGTCCCAGACCAGGCTGCCATACCTCTAGATAAGGCCCGTTTTTTAAATCAACAAGTATTGATATCTTTCTTATTTCTCTACAAAGGCATGCTTTGGGTACTCACATGAAGTGCCTTAACATGTTTTCATGGAGAAATAAGAAAGAAAACATATTTTGGGTGCTCATTTGAAGTTCCTCAATGAGGCACTTCTTATGAGTACCAACAACATATGTTTTTGTGGCTCTCAGTTGACCAGGCAGATGAGTGATCATTGCTAGTTGCTGGTAACTGGGTAACTTATTTTCTTTCATTTCAATATATTTAAGCATAAAATTAGACCACACAATCTCCCACTGAGTCTGTATACACATTAATTATATCTTGATTTTCCAGTTTTATGAATAAATTTGAACCATACATCACTCATAAAAATTCTCCCTTCCGCTGATTCAAGAAGGGCAGTTGTCAGTTCTGGCGAAAGAATGTGCACAATACTGGTTAACCGCTTAGAGGACTAAGCCTGCCCAGTAAACTTGTGGTTAGGTAAACTGACCTCGCTCGACATGACCTCATTGGGTTGACTGGGCCGTAAAACCTCAACACAAACAAATCAACACAAAAAATCACTCATAAAAGGGGTTTATTGAAAAGTGAAAAAAAAAAAACAAAAAAAAAAAAAAACACTTGAGGTGAAGGCTCAGATTATCTTGTGCATCTGTGTCTCTGCTTTTGGCAGATGTGTTATACAGTATCAGGGCTTCCTCTAGATGAACAGAGAATACTGTGATCGGACTGTATGATATGCCTGGATAAGCAGGCTGATCTGGGCTTTCCCAGTTTGCAGCTAAAGCCCCTTTGTGATTTTAGAACAGCTGTAATACAAATGAACAAAGATGACATAGCTTCAGATGGGAGGAGACTTCACCAAAGTTATTTCTCATGTTTCTCCACAAAAACATACGCTGTGGGAACTCATTAGAATATGTTTTTTGGAGAAATAAGGTAAAATAGTGATTTTCTTGTTAGCAAAAAAAAAGGCTGAGCTATGGATGAACAAGAAGGGATTTTACCATATATATGAAACAATGTAGACTTATATAAGCCTGTTTAGAACACACCTACAAACTTCAGTCAGGATCTATCCTTCTCACTATACTCACGGGTTCTTTTTGATCTGGAGAACAGACTGATCAGATTACTAGGTTGCACAGGCTTATCTTATTCTGCACTTATAAGGTCCTTTTTTCCTTGTAGAAACTGAAATGTGATAAAACCCTTGATTCCATGCTGTGAAATATTATTGCCAAGGTATTGAATTAAAAAAAAAAAAAAAATGGTGCATGTAATAGTTTGATGATTTGAAATTGAGTGTAATCACAACTGAAGCAGACGACATTTTGCATTTTTGGGAATATTTTTCTCTAGAAAGTAAAGCGTGATTATTTCATGTGAAGATGATTCTCTTGAAATGCCATCTTATGCTTATCTGAAAAATTAAAAAAAAAAAATATAATAAAATATTGTCTGCTACAAATTTGCTAAACACTTCAGGGTTATTTATTAATGTTGGTTTTGCTTTGTTTTGAAGTTTCAGTGCCTCTTTGGTGTACAATATTTACCCTACACATTTGGACAGACAGGCCTGAGCAAGCAGGGTAAACCCAGATCAGATGCTGTAAAACACCCTAATCTAATAAGAATCTGCACTGCTTGCCAGTCATACATCAGTTTTAGACACATCAACAAGTTTTGTATGGAGTCTAGTTCTATGGCACAATCTCCAGATACTTCTTCTTTTTATTATATTGGACATCTATCAGGAAAAATTTTCCCTAGTGAATATAGAATATAAAAGGAAGAAAAACTCTGAACTAGTAAGAGGTCCTGATATTCAACCCTTATCCTGTGGGTCAAGTATATATATGCTTTTGGCCGGCCTTGGTGTCTCGGTTGGATGCACGTCTCACTGGTGATCAGAAGGTTGCGGGTTCGACCCCTACCGGGACGGCATCATTCTTTTGTGGAGATAGACCATGAAATATTTTCTGCGGTCGTTCTCTCCCCTCCGCTGATTCAAGAAGGGCAGTTGTCAGTTTCTGGCAAAAGAATGTGCACAATACTGATAACATTTAAAGGATTAAGCATGCCCAGTAAAAGTGTGGTTGGGTAAACTGACCATGCTTGACATGACCCCATTGGGTTGACTGGGCCGTAAAACCTCAACACAAATAATATATGCTTTCAAGGGGTAGGCCTTTTGAGAGCACCTCAGCATCTCCAGAAACAAGGCCAAGGTAGAACCTTTAGTTCTAGGTTGTCCAATAGGGGAGGGAATGTACTTTATCACAAATCTTAGTTTGTATTCAAGGTCATTCGGTGAAATGATTCTCCAAAATCACAGCCAAATTTCATCACTATCAGTTTTCTGGTTTTTTTTTTTTTTTGTTTGTTTTTTTTTTTATCTCACTCCTATCCCATCAAATAGGCGCCTGTGCTAACCATGCCAACTCTACGTAAACAACTTCCAGTGATAAATGTACGCAAATGGTAGCTGTATCATCACAAGTTTTCAAATCTTTCCTGCAATGGCCACATACGGTGCCAGTGTCTTGGAGTTTGTTTTTTTTTTGTTTTGTTTTTTTTAAGTATGTGAAGCAAACACTGGTTTGTAACCGATGATAGTTACGTGATCAGGAATTTTGCGATCAGGAATATTGCACTGATAGTTAGCCAGTCCATGGATACATGACATGTGCAAGTGTGAAGTAAATCGATGGAAAACAAGGGAAATAACATGTGCCTGGGTAGAAGTACCCTTTCCAAAGAACTAGATCAGAAACTTTTGTCACAGGATAAGGGTTAAGGTAAATATGGTAACTTGCACTGTAGTACCAGATAAGAGGAGTACCAAGATAGAGGTCCATAGCTCCAGATAAAGTACATTTTTCAAACAAAAAGTACATGTATTGATATTTTCTGTTTTTGCATATGCCTCCTAAACATATGTTTTGGAGTCTGATAAAGAAAACCCATTTTTACAACCATGATGTATGTCATTTGTCATTTGCCTACAACAGCCAGTAGTGGGGCTAATGTGTTACCATATTTATATGCCCCCTCCCCTCCCTCCCCCACCTTCCACCCCCTCCCCCTATCATAGGGGTGCTTCTGATTAGAAACCACAACATGATATTATGTGTTCATGAAAGGAAATAAGATAAGAAAAATATTTGTCCGGATACTTCTTACCTGAAGTACTGTACCAGATTGCCATATCTTCAGTTAAGGCACTTTTTTCAACCAAAAAGTATTGCTATTTTCTTAACAAGGCGCTTCTGATGAGTACCCACAATATTTTGTGGAGACATAAGAAAAACTATTTATCTGGAGATTTCTTTTATAATGTCATGGCCTAGACCAGACAATTGTTGCCATCAACATGTTAAAACTTTTATTGTTGAGTTTGGAATTTGAATTTATTGTTCAGTATATATACCTGCTGGTGAAAGTTGAATTTTACCTGTTCCTAAGGAAAGTGATTTATTTACAATTTAACACTTTACAGAAGCTATATAATCTGGAAATATATTTCACTCAGCAGGCTTCAGTAACTACATGTGGCCATACCTTGAGTGAAAAGGCAATGAAAGAGCACTCTTTGATTAAAATGGGCTAGACCAGCCTATGCATCTGCAGGTTGATCATAGCAACAGATAAGGTGCTTTTTTCATCCGAAAAATGCTGATATCTTTATTATTTCTCAACAAAAACATATGTTGTGGTACTCATTAGAAGCGCCTCAGTGAGGCGCTTCTAATGAGTACCCACAACATATGTTTTCGTCGAGAAATAAGAAAAATATTATGTGGATACTCCCTCTTATCTGTAGCTATGGTTGATCAGCTACTTTGAAAGACAAGATATTGTAGAATGTAATCAGACTGAGTGGTACATACATGTATTATGTTGTTCTGTTTCCTCTATGCTTAGCTCCAGCTAGATAAGAAAACATGTTGTGGGTTAAGCACCTCACCAGGGTGCTTCCATTGAGTAACCACAGGTTTTTGTGCAGATGTAAGGCACTACTAATGAGTAATCACAACATATGTTTTTGTTGAAAAAAAACACTTTATCTTTGGCTATGTTAGTGTTCTTATTCTGTTCTAAGACCTCATTTCACTTGGTATGGTACTTGTGGCTTTGTTTACAAAGGTTTTTGTGTAAGCCCTGCAAGAGATACTTGGTGTAATTGGGGCTTTATTTACAGCCTTCTAAGGTTTGTAACATGAAAAATTTAGATAAGGACAACCCAGCAGGATACTTGTATGGAGTTTAGACTGATAAATCATGTTTGTATTTTAATAAGTTTGTCACCTCATTGAAACAGTCTGAACCCCATACAAAATATCAAATTGTGTTAGAATCTATAGCCCAAAACTTTAAAACACACACACACACACACACACATGCACACACAAACACACAAACACACACACACATGGTGCCAGGTTTGATCCCAAGTTGGAATGACAAATTTTCTGGGTCTGAACATGCCACAACAGCTTCATAGGCAGTGATTGTGGTAACTGGGGCTTTGGTTAACCAGAGAGCCTTGTGCAGGGAGACACATCCCCAATTCAGACAAAATTATCATTGTTCATTGACCATTCTGCAAAACCAGTACTTACTTACTTTAAAGCTTCATCATGCTAAACACTTTCAAGGTAAATGTTTTGTCTAAAACAGTTTAATAGTTGGATCAACATAAAACAAAAAACATTCCAAGTGATCTTGGAAAGTACCATAGGTTAATGGGATGTTCAGTAAACTGTGCTGTAGTTTCTGTTGGTTATGATTATTTCTGGGTAGTTCAGTGAGAGATCATAATATTATATATGTTGATGAGCATGGTTGGAGTTGCATGGTATTTACTCCTACTCTTTAAGTATTTGGACAGACAGGCAAACAGTGTAGACTATAGGCTACGATCAGATGCCACAGAAATCTGCATCTGATCAGGGCTCACACTGTTTACCACTTATCCAGCAGCTTTTCAGACTTATCAATAGCTTGCAGTAAAAGGGACCTGTTGAAATTTTAGGACAAGCATGTTAAAACCCTTGTCCAGGTGAATAAGTAAGATGCCACAGCTACTTCTAATTTTCAGCCAGTCAGATTATTTGATTTAGATTATTGCTATAAATTCACATACTTAATGGCAAACAGTGCAGATCCAGATCAGTTGACTTCTTCAGAAGCCAACTGATCTGGATCTACACTGTTTGCAAAGGCAAGGTATATCCAGGTTCAGCAGGACAAGGGTTATGGAAAGTATAACATTGCTCCAGAAAAAGGGAGTAAACAAATAATAGTTCCTACAGAATATATTTTGCTGCAAAAACAACAAAAATTATCCTAAATTGTCACCTTATTTTGAGTTAGGAGTTAAATGAACAAATATTAAGGGTAGTATCTTACCATATCTTCCCTAAATATTTGGATAACTTAATTCCTTACCATACTTCTCCTAAACTTTGATCAATCTGCTGATGTGTCCAAATATTTGCTGGATGAGTAGCAAACAGGTTAGACCCTGATCAGATGCTACATTCCATTGGCATCTGATCTGCGTCTTTTCTGTTTGCTTAGGTTTGTCTGTCCAAATACGATGGGTAAATATGGTAGAAAGAAACAAATAGTCCTCTGCGGACACCTGTTTTGTTCATGATCTCCAGTTGAAAGTGTTTCATGCTGGTGTGAATCTACATTGTTTGTTTGTGAGACCTGTTTTCCCTCTAGAGTACCTCAGGTATTGCTGGAAGAAATGCATCAACTCATAGATGAAGAATTTGTTAACAGGCTCTATCAATCATTACAAGATAGAAGTACATCATTTCATGTTGATGTTTCAACAGGTTACCTCAGGTATATTAATAAAAGAAACCTACTATAATATCCCAAAATATTGGGACAGACAGGCCTGAGCAAACAGTGTAGACCCAGATCAGATGCTGCAGAATGCGGCATCTGACCAGCGTCTGCACTGTTTGCCACTCATGCAGCACTATTTTAAACACATCAGCAGGGAGTAAAATACATTTAGATGTTTAAAATTTTAGGACAAGTTTGGTAAGGATTAAAGAGTTAAAGTGTCCCAATACTTAGGGGCAGTATGGTAACAGTTGAAAGAAGCCAAGATATACATGGGTTGATCAGAAAGTATCCATAAAAATAGCAAAGAAAGTGATATTTACACAGCTCAAGATCACTTCCATTGCCTCAAGATGACCTTAATTATGTTGAAAGGGATGTTAACACCAAATCATCATCCTAGCTCCAGATAAGACACTTTTTTCAGCCCAAAAGTATGGATATTTTCTTATTTCTCCATGAAAATGCATTTTGTGGGTACTCATTAGAAGGACCTTGGTAAGGCACTTCTAATGAGCATCCTCATTACATATGTTTTCATGGAGAAATAAGAAAAATATCAGTACATTTTGGTTTAAAAAAAAAAAAGAGTCCTAACTGGAAATATGTGCAGCTCAGCCTCCTCACCCATGTCTTGCTGAGTTTTCGGTCACCAAGACAAGCTTTATTGTTGCCTTCTGATACCAGATTGAGCTCTCTAAGGTTGAGTTCAGGCCATTAGCTGGGTAAATAAATGGAATGCTAGAATGAAGGCCACAAAAAAATAAAGAATCTTTTGAAAGAAAAGTATACTATAGGCCTTGTAAGTAATGATGAGGTGAGACTAGATAGTTTTGTTCCATCAATCAAGAACTTCCAGATAGACCCACTTGAATGTTAGGCACTGATTTATATTGCACACAAATGAACCTGGTCAAGTGAAGATGTACCTAATACAAAGTTCAAGATATGATGTTTTTTTCTCAGTCAAAAAAACATTGATATTTTTCTTATATCTCCATGAAAACACATGTTGTGGGTAGTCAATAGATGTGTCTCTATTTCTAATGGGGGTCTGCAGCACGTTTTTGTCAAAAAGTAAGAAAAATATTTATCTTGATATTATTCTGGACCTTTGTCAGAGGACTTGTTAAGGAGATGTATCTAGTGATAATTTGGGGATAATTTTTGGTATTTCTCCACAGAAATATATGTTGTGGGTACTCATTTGAAGCGCCTCAGGGAGGCACTTCAAATGAATACTCACAACATATGTTTTGTTGTTGTTGTTTTTTTGTAGAACTGGAGAAAATTTATCCCAGAATTCTCACCAAATACTCCTTAACAAGTCTGCTGCCTCTGTTACATTATAGACCCAGACCAGCATGCATCTGCATTGTCCTGTCAGGATCTTTGCTGTCTGCTACAGGACTCTTACAAACACAGCTCCATATTTTACTGATAGCAAGTAGGATATTCGACCTAATTACCACTTTTTTCAAAATTACTGGGAAAACTTGTGGTAAAATATGTGTCAGCCCTTGTGGATCATTTTGTGTCATCTCCCAGAGAAAGGGGGAAAGAAGTAGAAGAGATAGTAGAAGAGGTGAAAGAGAGGGACAGGGAAGAAAGAGGAACAGGAATGAAAGTGAAGAAACAGAAGAAATAAAAACATTCCCCCTTTACCCTTACCTGCTACAAGGATAACAGACCTTGCTGTAAGCCAATATCAGTTCGATGCCCCGGTGATATAAGATACACGACACCTTCGCATCACCTGACCATCCCCGGTAAAATATGTATCCACTTACCGGTATATTAAGGGTACACTTGAAAAAAAAAAAAAAATCAACGAGGGACTTATGATGCTAATGCGTTGTTTTTTTATTTTTTATTTTTTATTTTTTATTTTTTTTTTTCTTCTGATTTTCTTTATAAAAACATATGTTGATGATACTCATTTGAATTGCATTGACAAGTTGATGCAATTCAAATGGGTACCCACAACAGATGCCTTTATAAAGAAGTAGACAAAAGGTACACTGGTTGTAATCTGAAGACTATGGAATTGCTTGACTGTGCGCATAGAGGGGTATGTGGGCTAATTAGGTCGAAGACGGTATTGATTTTTTTTCTTATTTATCCGCTAAAACATATGTTGTGGGTACTCATTAGAAGCATCTTGATGATGCACTTCTGTGTACCCACAAGGTGTTGCATATTGTAGAATGTGCGAGCTGATCTGGAGCTATGAGATAAGGAAATACCTTCCTAGCTGCCTTATGTATATAAACTATAACATGAAACAAAGGGCCCTTTGTTTCATGTTATAGTTTATATACAGAATGCAGCTTGGAAGGTATTTCCTTATCTCTGACAGCTCCAGCTAAGTTTTTTGAACCAAAAAGTATTGATAATTGTTCTTATTTCCCCATGAAAATATATTTTGTGGGTACTCATTAGAAGGGCCATCTAATGAGTACCACAATATATATTTTCATGGAGAAATAAGAAAAATATTTAACTGGATATTCCTCATCCAACGCTATGATCTCTTGTCAGTTAGTCATAGTTCTGGATAAGAGAGATTTCCATGTAAATAATTTTCTCATTTCTCCACAAAAACGTGTGCTACTGTACTCATAAGAAGCATCTCACCAAGACTCTGCTTAACCCATTGTAGTAGGGAGACTTGTGAGAGGGTAATTTGCAAACAGTGCAGACCCAGATCAGACGCCACAGAATGTGGCATCTGATCAGGGTCTCCACTGTTTGCAAATAGTTTAGCCATTTTTCTTTAGGAATATGTAAATCTCATAGCCAGACGTACCTAAAATTGAATTGGAATCTTCCAATATATAGTGTGGGAGAGTCTATTCAGTATACAATGGGTTAATTGTCTCCTCAAAATATGCTTCCATGGAGAAAAATGTCATAGATTTTCCTTGTGGGAGTATAATAAATCTTATCTAGATCCACCATGAATAATCCTAATCATAGTTTCAGATAAGAGGGGTATCTTCAGATTATCTGTCTTCTATCTTCATGAAAACATATGTTGTGGGTACTCGTTAGAAGTGCCTTATTGTGTTTTTATGAGAAAAATAAAAAAAAAAATATCTCTATTTTCAATTGAAAAACACCACCTTATCTGGAGCTATGAATACATATAATGCAGTAATTTTCAAGGAGCTGACATACATACTCCCTCTGTTGGCACACATAGGCTTATCAGCATTGCTGCTATTACATTGTTTGTATATTTATAAGGTACAGGTAGAGGCAACCATTATTACATATTTCCAGTACCATAATAACCCTTAAAGTCTAAATGGAGCAGACAGTGCAGACCCAGATGGACACTGCAGAATGTGGCATTTGATCAGGGTCTGCACTGTTTGCCATACATCCAGCAGTTTTTTAGACACATCAGTAAATAGTAAAATAGACTAGTTAAAATTTTGGCACTAGTATGTCAAGGAGTGAAGGTGTTCCAGTATTTAGGAGAAATACGATATATGAAGATATTGATTGGTTCAGGGCGGGGCTTGATAGAGAAGTTAAGGGGAAGGGATGCAGTCTCATGGGAGGCAATACTGTCAAATTGGTTTTTGTCTCCCTTCTGGAAAGGGGTCTACTCTAAAAAAGAATTTGCTACCCATTGGAGCAAATTCTTTCCTTTTTTAGAGAAGCCCTTTTCAGAAGGGGCTTGATGTGCAGGCACACAAAGAGGAAGTCATAAAAGTTGTCTCCCTTGTAAAAATTGCAGAAAATCTACCAAATGTATCTTGTCCCCTTAACCCTTGTCCTGCTGAATATATTAAGATGCCACACCCATTTCTAGTTTTCAGCCAATCAAATTACTTGATCCAGATTGTTGATATAAATTTACATACTTAATGGCAAACAGTGCAGATCCAGATCAGTTGGCTTCTGAAGAAGCCAACTGATCTGGATCTACACTGTTTGCAAAGGCAGGACATATCAGGGTTCAGCAGGACTAGGGTTAAATATACACTACGAAGTGTCAGAATGGCAGAGTTGTTAGGGCTCCCGACTTCAGATCATGAGGTCATGGGTTAGAATCCTGCTGGAGGCGGAATTCAGCTCATGACTGTACAGCGCTTCATTGAGTCTTTCATTATGACACTTCCATCATCATGATATAAATTAAATGATGTTTAAAGGTACATAAAACACCAAATCATCCTCATCATCATAAATATATAGTAAATTAAAAGATTACTTTCAGTGGGGGAATAACAAAGATTACCTAAATGTATGTTTTTTATGGAGAACTAAGAGGAAAAATAGCTGAATGTTCATGGATATCTGCACAACATCAACAATAGCTGACCAGAGATTTCCTGAGCAAGGAGTATTAGAAAATATTTTTTGGATAATTTTTCGTATTTCTTCATAAAAAACATCATGCACGATTATTAGAAGTGCATCACTGATGTCTTGCCATGGTCATCAGTGCTGATCATAGTTAACCATACTCCACCATGGTCACTGATCACGGTAAACATGGTTGGTTGACCCTGTTGAAAGCATGACTTATCACAGTCAAGCATAGTTCAAGCATTCAGCGATGGTTGACCATAGTGATCATAGCACTAGATACTGTATGTACCATATGTATTAGGACAGACAGGCTGGAGCAAACTATGTAAACCTAGATGAGATGCCACAGAACACCGCGCTCGTCAGGGTCTAAACTCTTTGCCACTCATCCAGCAATTTTTAGACACAACATCGGGTAGTTAATTGTACTTGTTCAAATTTTAGAACAAGTATGGTAAGGAGTCATGGTGTCTAAATACTTAGGATAAATACGGTATATCTTCTAGAATCTGTACAATGAGCAACAACCCTGACTAGCTGGTATACAGATGACCCAGGACTAAATTCTTTGCTAATGGAGAGACAGGGTTTATTTTCATTCAGCCAGTTTCAAATGTATTTCACAAGGAAACCGGTTCCTCAGGTCATACAAGATTATTTGGTATATAAATACTAAAAACATGTTTAGGCTGCAGGATATTTTCCTGTTCCTAAAAATTATTAATCACTGTGCATCTTGTGTGGCATTACAAGTTTAAAGATAAGGTATTTACCCCAAAAATTGGGACAGCTAAACTTCTGATCATACTTGTCCTAAACTGTACTACCTGTTACTACCTGTTAATGTGTCCAGAGAATGCTGGATGGATGGCAGACACTGTAGACCCAGATCAAATGTGGCATTCTGTTATGTCTGAACTGGGTCTACACTGTTTGCTCAGGTCTGTCTATCCCAATACTTAGGGTTATTACTGTAGGTAGGGATAGTAATAGTAACCTGCAAAAATGGGTTCATCCTTAAAGCATTACTTTTTTTGTGTGTGTATTTTTCAGAGAAAATTGGGCTTGACATTTCATGTGAATCCCATTACAAAAACGTACCTATATAATTTTGACCCCCTTAACTCCCACTTTTATATAGTAAAATTTGGGTTTACAGGGGTATACATTATTTTTCTTATTTCTGCTCAAAAACATAGATTGTGGGTACTCGTTAGAACTGTCTTGGTGAGGCAGTTCTAATGAGTACCCACAATCTATGTTTTGAGCAGAAATATGAAAATATCAGAATTTTTATCTGAAAACTTAGTTTTTGGTGGTAAAATTTTCAATATATTTGAATAGGCGTGTTTTTTGTAATGTCTG
Source organism: Anodontia alba (assembly GCA_964016985.1). Taxonomy (NCBI): domain Eukaryota; kingdom Metazoa; phylum Mollusca; class Bivalvia; order Lucinida; family Lucinidae; genus Anodontia; species Anodontia alba. The sequence continues at coordinate 66,308,857 of OZ024822.1, read as the reverse complement.
CTAGGCAGCAGGTGGGGGAAGGAGGCATGTTTATATTTCTTTTGTTTCTTTACTGTCATTCACTTTTCCTTCTGTCTCCTCTGTCTACGGTATCTTTTTTCTCTACCAACTCTTCTAACCCTTTTTATCCCTTTCTCTGAGAGATGAAAGAAAATGACCCACAAGGGTTCACATGTCAGTGAACCCCATATCTCTTCTTTGTTCCACTAAATATTGTTTTACATAGATATTCACACTCCATGGAACTTAAAATTGGATTATGATTCAGTTATTTATCAGGTCAAATACATTAAACACACATGGGACCAGTTTATAATATAAATATAACATAACTTACCATATTTAGCCTAGTCATGGCTACAGATAAGGCAAATCAAAATATACTGATAGTTTCTTATTTTTTCCATGAAACATATGATGTGATACTCATTAAATGTGCCTCACTGAGGCACTTCTAATGAGTACTCACAATACACCACAACCTCATTATAACACTATTATTGGCCCCCATAGCATAAACCATGTTATTAAACAACCTTGTTATATCCAAACAAAAATGTATAGATTATATTGAAAAATGACCATTTATGGTCATTTTTCAATATAATCTAAACATGTTTGGGATCCATCTTTGAATCAGGTTATATCCAAAACCATGTTATAACAACCCATGTTATAAAGAGGTTGTAGTATATATGTTTTAGTGGAGAAAAATAAGAAAAATGTTATGTGGATTCTCATCTGGAGCTCTGCCCAAGTATTTGGACAGACAGGCCAGAGCATACAGTACAGACCAAGATCAGATGCATCAGAATGTGGCATCTGATCAGAGTCTACATTGTTTGCCATTCAACCTGGACTATTTAGAGGCAACCCCAGGTAGCCAAATGGACGATCAGTTTTTTGGAGAGTTATGATAAGGAGTTGAGGTGTCTGAATATTTAGGATAAATATGGTGTGTATTTAAATGCCATTGTTTTGTAAATGACCCACCACCAGAAAATCTACCTTATGCCATATGCTCAGCCATTTTTGTATAAGGAATGCCCAGGGCCCAGTTGTTCAAAGCTAACGATGACGTTAGTTAATGATTCGTTAAAATTTACATCAAGTGATATGCAAATATACTGAAATTTTTTGCTGAAAAAATGTGAGTAGCTTTTGCAGTGCAAAAGCTACTCACATTTTTTCAGCAAAAAATATCAGAATTTTGTACATTGAATCTGCTAAAACAGTTAACGAAATGACCCTTAACGAGCTCGTTAAGCTAACAAGGCTTTGAACAACCGGGGCCCAGATCAGTATATTATCTCATGTCATGCTATATAAATTCACCCAATTTTCAGCCAATCAGATTACTTGATCCAGGTTGTTGATATCAATTCACACACTGAATGACAAACAGTGCAGATCTGGATCAATTGACTTCTTCAGAAGCCAACTGAGCTGAATCTACATTGTTTACAAAAGCAGGACATATCGGGGTTCAGCAGGACAAGGGCTAATATTACTTTATATCTATCTATCTGTCTGTCATGCACATCAACCAAAAATTATTGATATTTGTTTTTATAACTCCATGAAAACATATGTTGTGGGTACTGATTAGAAGTGCCATGCAAAGGTGCTTCTAATTAGTACCCAGAACATATGTTTTTGTTAAGAAATAAGAAAAATATCAATAATTTTTGTTTGATGTGCCAGAAAAAATGCTGGATAGGTGGTAGACAGTGTAGACCCTGATCAGACACTGCATTCTGTGGTGTCTGATTTGGGTCTACACTTTTTGCTCAGGTTTGTCTGTAGGGATACTTAGAGTTGTTATGGTAGTTCAAGTAGCTGTGGGAATAGCAAGGGCCCTGACCAGACTAGGCAGAAGAGGCATCCAGTATGATCTATTATGTCTTAGGATCTAAAAGCCTTCATATATTCCATAAAGCCAATAAATATTCAGACATCTGTTCTCCTTACCATATTTGCCCTAAAAGTTGATCAAATCCATTCAAATACCTGTTGATGTGTCTAAACATTGCTGCTTGAGAGGCAAACAGTGTAGACCTGATCAGTTGCTGCATTCTGTGCTATCTGATCTGGGTCTACTCTGTTTGCATAGGCCTGCCTTGCCTGTCAGCATACTAGGGTAAATAATGGGTATTTTTTGTGTGACATAACATATATTTGATCAACCATTAGATAAGAAATAGGTGAGACTAATATACTTAATGTGATGTTTATATTAACAATTGTGAGAATTTCATTGTCATAATCTTTTAATCATATTTCATGCATGCTTAGATTAATCGGATTATAAGCTTGATCTGGCCAGATAAACACAACCAGAAAATGTTGCTTCAGGGGAGGCAAGTCTGCTAGTATTGTAATTCTGTTCCAAGGTAGAAAACCTGGTGAAACAGATTTGTTGGGTTGATCAAGGGGAGTAATTCTTTCAGTCTTATTGATGGATAACTGTTCAGCTAGTCTTGATTTTGACAGATGCTTTAGAGAGTGTATCTCATAGCTCCAGACAATGCCTTTTTATCAAAAAAAAAAAAGAAAAAAAAAAGGTATTGATAAAGGATATGATGTGGACACTCATTAGAAGTGCCTCGCTGAGGCACTTCTAATGAGTACTCACAACATATGTTTTGCATTCAAAATAAGAAAAATATACCGGTGCTTTGTTCAAATGTGCAAGTTACTTGCGAGTGTTTTGTCCTAGATCCCTACGCCTGTTGGTGCTTGTTATTAGGTACAGGGATCCAGGGCAAAGCATTTGCTATCACTTTGCACTTCTGGGCCCAGTTGTTCAAAGCATTGTTAGCTTAACGAGCTTGTTAAGGGTCATTTCGTTAATTATTTTAGCAGATTCAATATACAATATTCTGATATTTTTTGCTGAAAAAATGTGAGTAGCTTTTGCAATGCAAAAGCTACTCACATTTTTTCAGCAAAAAATTTCAGCATATTTGCGTTTCACTCAATGTAAATTTTAACAAATCGTTAACTAACGATGTCGTTAGCTTTGAACAACTGGGCCCTGAACGCAGCCCTGATAGAGCTGTGGTGTCTAATATTTGATGTACCATATTATGCTAAATATTCTGGCTTTGCAGCTCATGGCAATACTTATCCTGAAATTTGACAACTTAGTGATTTGTCTAAAATGTTGTGACAAAATGGCAAACAGTGTAGACTCTGATCAAACTGCTCCTTAGTTCTGGGTCTACACTTTTTACTGAGGCCCCTCTGTCCAAATAATTTAGGTATCATTACTTGTTTTTATGTGTTTATGGGCTACACCATTTTACTGAACCACATCACGAGAAAGTCAAGCAGTCACAGTCTAATCACTGTCAGTAGAGCGCTGTGGTGCAGTGGTAAAGCGTCGGACTCGAGATCGATAGGTACCGGGTTCGATCCCCACTAACAGCAAGTGTTGTTTCCTTGAGCAAGAGACTTTATCCACATTGCTTAGTACTGGTTTCTACCCAGGAAAAAAGAGGGCCACATGGAAGATTAGTACTAGATTACTAAATGTGTTACCCTCTATAAATAAGGTCGATTATTATTATTATTATTATTATTAGTACTACAGTAATTATGGAACCGCTAAGAAATAGACTATTGTAATCAATTTACACAACCAATTTTCTTGATTTTTATTCGGAATTTTGTATTCATGTATATTATATGCACTGGATTTTTAAAAATGTTTTTAATATGGGTAAAAGAAAATGTGTGTGTATTACGTAGGTAAATATGGTAGACCCTTTCAAGTAAGCACTTGGTTTGCAGGAAGGCAGACAGGAAAGCACAAAATTGTCTGCCCAGTAAATAATGGCAGAAACCTGATTGTGTCCTGTCTGCTTAAAGCAGGGTTCACACACACATAGGTAACTATTTTAGCAGATGAAAAATTAATATAGTGGAATTTTTCTCTTGCAAATTGGAACAACTGTATCCATTCATAATTTACTGTTTTACAAAAAAAAAAGTTCCTCGATGATTCATACCTGTGTAATTTAAGACACAACAGAAGCCAAGATCCAGCATAATTTAACTAGAGAATTTATGTATCCTCTTAAATCACTGATAACAGCTGTTGATTAAATCACATGATAAAATAGGAAGATATATATTTTAGGAACACCCCATGTCTTCCTCTGTTTTACACAGAATGCTGGGTAAAGTTTTCAGCAAGTGACATTTTGAAATCTTTTTTCTCATTTTGCCTGGAAAATAGGGTTGGTGGATAAACAAGGCTTGAGATTTCATGTGAATTGTCTCACAGAGACAATTCACATGAAATCTCAAACCTTGTTTAATGAGAAAAGTGAGAAAAAAAGTTGTCTGTTGTCGTTTGATTTTGCTCAAAGAGTGCTAGAGAGTAAGCATCTGATGCAGGCTACAGAAAAAAACTACATGGTGTCATGTACAAACACTGCAGGACTAGGCCAGCCTGTACATCAGCCAAGGTCTTTGTGCTTCACTTCAGATTCTTCATTGTTCAAGTACAGTGAAGGATCCTAATCAGAATGTATGGATACACTGATAGGACTGGGTCTTTCAGTGTTTGCAGATGGCATAAATTCCACATAAAGTAGGTTTTCTTTTCACTCAGATTATTTGGTAATAAAGTTTAATACTTCTGTCAGTTGCATTTCTTTGAAATAAGAACAAGCTAACTGGAGAGATCAGGAAAGGTATGTCTTGGGTATAGACTTGCATAATTTCGAATAAAAAGGGGATGGAGTAATATTGGGTAAATATTTTTCTTAGTTCTCCACGAAAACCTATATTGTGGGTACCCATTAGGAGCACCTCGGTGAGGTGCTCCTAATGGGTACCACAATATAAGTTTTTGTGTAGAAATAAAAAAAATATCAGTACTTTTTGGTAGATAAAAGTACCTTATCTGGAGGTACGAAGTAGTCCTTGTCTGAGTAGTCTGACTATAGATGATCTGCGGATTTTGATTTGCTTTGGTCTGTGTATTGGGTAGAGACTGAGCCCGAGTAAAGTCATCAGCTTATTTTGGATTACTTCGGTCTTTTTCTTTTCTACTGGCCCAGGCTATAGCCTTTCCAGTCACAAAGTACAGCTTTCCTGAGGAACAATGATGATACATCAGCAGAGTTACAATAACTCAGGAGCAGTCTGTTATGGTTCTACACTTTTTGATACACATTTTTTTTTCAGAGAAAAAAATGAACAGATTTTTAGGGTAATTACCTTGGTGATCAATTTCCAACCATTGCAGGAAATGTTGTAGTTGAAAGCTCTCCTTTTCTTTCTTTCTTTCTTTTTTTTTTTTTTTTTTTTTTTTTGTCAATTTAAATGCTATCCACAGTTGTACTGGTGAGTTGAGCAGACTTTCACTTTGTGGGAATTAAAACACATTGAGTAGCGTCTTAGCTCTGGTAGATGTCTGTTTCGTTCTGGAGTATGAAAATTCATGACAGAAGCTTCCTTGCTTTATTACATGCCTGTTTAGTTCAGAGAGTTCAAAGTGCTGAAAGTGATCAGAAAAGGTCTCTTCAAAGCAAACTGAACATACGGTAGTTACAATTACTGTCAGGGTCTAAACTGTTTGCAACTCCATTACGAAAACACACTATTCAAATATATCGAAAATTTCACCTCCAAAACCTGAAAATTTTCAGATAAAAAACTCTGATATTTTTCATATTTCTGCTCAAAACATAGATTGTGGGTACTCATTAGAACTGCCTTGATGAGGCAGTTCTAACAAGTACCCACAATCTGTGTTTTTGAGCAGAAATAAGAAAAATAATGTATACCCCTATAAACCCCAGTTTTACTATATAAAAGTGGGGTTTAAGGGGGGTCAAAATTATATAGACATGTTTTCGTGATGATCCAGCAGTTTTTAGACACATTCAAAATTTAGAACATATATGGAATTGTATTGATACATGTCCAAATATTAGGTTAAATACATGTACCTCGTTGTTGGTCTTGACAGTGACCATCACATGATCATACTGTACTGAAAGTGTTCATGTTGTTGCACCTCTTAGCAGACTGTATTACTGTCCATTTATTTATCTGAATGTTCCTCTATCCATTCATCTGTCAACATTTGCATCAACTTTAGGGTTTAAGTCCATTTCTGGATGATAATTATGCTTACAATCATCTCAACCTGGCATATACTTTCTTCCTGACTGAAACAATGCAGCAGCATTTTTTCCATAACCTATTTTTCATGGTCTAACAACTTTGGTACTTTTATGGCAGCTCAGGGGTTTAGCTCAGTTTCCTACTACTTACAACACCTGCAGTCATCTTACTTAGCATCTGCTTTCTCCAGACTTGGACTCAAACACTGTCATTTTATAACCTTGACCTATATTTCATGGTCTAATGACTTTGTCATTTTTTATGTGAGCTCTAGTATTTAGCTCCATATCTGTTTAACTTAATGACATACAATCACTGAACACACAATACACTTCCTCCTTACTTGGGTTTCAAACACTGCAGTATCATGTAATGACCTTGATATATATGTATATTTTGCAGTCTAATAAGAGAAAAAAGAAATATATCAGGGTCCAGTTGTTCAAAGCTAACGATGTCATTAGTTAATAATTCGTTAAAATTTACATCAAGTGATACGCAAATATGCTGAAATTTTTTGCTGAAAAAATGTGAGTAGCTTTTGCAATGCAAAAGCTACTCACATTTTTTCAGCAAAAAATATCAGAATATTGTATACTGAATCTGCTAAAATAGTTAACAAAATGACCCTTAACGAGCTTGTTAAGCTAACGGTGCTTTGAACAAGTTCTTTGCAGTTGAAAAACGGTGCCTCATCTGAAGCTATGAGTTCATACTTCATAAAGTTTTAGCAACTCTCTACTACCTGATGATGTGTCTTGAAATGACTGGATTAGTGGCAGTGCAGCTGTATTTGCAGTGTCTGATCTGGGTTTACACCTGTCTATCCAAATAGTTAGGGTGAATCTAGTAACTTTCTTTGGCAGCTTTTCGTCAGGCTCTCCCATTAACATGACCAGGAGTAGTCAGAACTTGTGTCCACTTGAATGTATGCATAACATTTCTCCCCTATTCCACAGTTAAAGAAAAAGAAACCTCTTAGTTAATATGTTAATTGGTAACCTATTAGTAATATGTTAATTGGAAAGTTACTTGTAACACAAGTCCTGGTTTTTACATTTATACCTGTATCTTTAGTAAACATTGTTTAAGGTATTCAACAGTTTTTTAGTCCACTTTCTGTTAAAGCAATTAACAAAGATTGGAGAGAGGCGGTGATAATCTTTCTAACTGATGGGAAAGAGTAATATTTTGTAGTTTTTTGCCCTCCTATGTATTGTTGAAGTTAATTCTGGAAATAGAATGTATAATTGAAAGATGAAAGTTTTCTCATACAGGAAGGAAATCAAGCAGTTCATCCCAGTATGTTCCCAAACTATGTACATGAAGTGTAAGGATTTTACTTTTAACTTATAACACAAGCAGCTGTTAAAATTGGTATATTTGTCTTTCTGAAGGTGGGCTGAAAAATTACAAGATGTTTTTATAACCTTGTCACCTTGATCTGGAATTTCAGGGCTCACTGACCTTTGTGTTTAGGGTCATTTCTGATAAAATAGCAGACTTACAGTCAATATACACTTCTTTCTGAAGAAAGACAGATGATTTTTTGACTACAACTGATACTTCACAGTATACTGACTGTCATTTTTTTATATCATTTAGCTCCATTTCTGTCATATGATAAGACCTTTAATCATCAAACTTGGTATGCACTTCTTTTGTAAGATGGACTCAAATATATCATGATGAGCCAAACCTGTATTTCATGTCCAACTAACTTTGTCATCCTTATCATTGAGTGCCCATTTCTGTCAAACTATAAGATCCTTAATTGTCAAACTTGGTTGCACACTTCATCTTAACCCTTAAAGCGCCAATCACAACTATTGTAGTCTGCTTTGTCTTCTGCCGGTTACTTTAAAAGTCATTGTTGCAAACAGTGTGGACCCAGGTCAGACTGCTCCTTTAGGAGCAGTCTGATCTGGGTCCACACTGTTTGCCTATATGCAAAATGTAAGTTTGAAAAGTTTGCAAGAAAATGCAGCAGACGACATAAGCAGACGACATTTTCAGATGCAGTTTTTCTTGGCGCTTTAAGGGTTAAGATGGATATGTTTGGATGAGCCAAACTTGTATGTCATGTCCAACTGACTTTGGCATCCTTTACACCTAGCGCATTTCTGACAAACTTAAAGCTCAGCGAACTCTAGGTCGTCAAACTTGGAATGTATGTTCTGAACTCTTAAAGCGCTAAACAGAATTATAAACCAATAACATTGTAAATTTTTGTAATTATTTTTTTTCGAGAAAATAAAGACTTGGCGTTTCATGTGAATCATCTCAAGCCTTATTTTCTCTGATAAATAATAAAAAAAATGTCTTCTGCTGTTGTGATTAGCACCTTATCTTTACTGTTTTCTGGGCTAATTCAGCAGATGACAAAGTGACAGGATTTTTCAAATTATGGTCTGCTGAATTCTTACCCAGCATGCAGAGCATTAAGGGTTAAGATGAAATGATGTTATGACACAGACTTCTATTTCACCATCAACCTTAGTCTGGGTCTGATGACTTCAAATATCTTTTTTTCAAATTGAATGAGCTGGCACAGTCAGTGACAGACATGTCATACCATGTTTACCCAAATTATTTGGACAGACGGACCTGAGCAAACACTGTAGACCCAGATCAGATGTGGCTTCTGATCAGGGTCTGCAATATTTGCCACTCATTTAGCAATGTTTAGACACATCATCAGATAGTAAAATGGACTTATTCAAATTTTAGGACAAGTGTGGTTAGGTGATGTGTCTGAATACTAAAGGTAGATCTGGTAGGCATCTGGTGAAGTATTAACCCTTGTCATGCTGAATAAATTAAGATGCCACGCCTACTTCTAATTTTCAGCCAGTCAGATTACTTGATCCAGGTTGTTGATACAAATTCACATACTAAATGGCAAACAGTGCAGATCCAGATCAGTTGGCTTCTTCAGAAGCCAACTGATCTGGATCTACACTGTTTGCAAAAGCAGGGTATATCCAGGCTCAGCAGGACAAGGATGAAAGTTTGGTTTCCATTTACCTTACCACAGATTAAAGGTGCAGACTGGTAATACTTTTCTAATTTTTCTTTGAAACCCTTAAAGATGATTTTAAAGAGACTTGATACACTTTCAGGGTCGGCCTCGGTGGCTCAGTTAGATGCGCGTCCGACTGGTGATCAGGAGGTTGTGGTTTGACCCCTCCCCCACCCCCCCCCCCCGTTGACCTCCCCCCCCCCCCCCTCCCCCCCCCCCCCCCCCCCCCCCCCCCCACTTTCAGGGTCGGCCTCGGTGGCTCAGTTAGATGCGCGTCCGACTGGTGATCAGGAGGTTGTGGTTTGACCCCCCCCCCCTCCCGAGTCGGTAACATTCTTTCGTGGAGATTTGATCATGAAATATTTTCCACGGTCATTCTCTCCCTTCCACTGATTCATGAAGGGCAGTTGTCAGTTTCTGGCGAAAGAATGTGCACAATACAGGCTAACCGCTTAGAGGACTAAGCCTGCCCAGTAAAAGTGTGGTTAGGTAAACTGACCACACTCAACATAACCCCATTGGGCTGACTAGGCCATAAAACCTCAACACAAACAAACAAATACACTTTCAGGAGAGGTAACTCTGTCAGAATCTTTTGCCTCTATTCTGATAAATGGCAGATGACAAATTGATGAACATAGGATTTGACATTTCATGCAAATTGACTTCTAAGGAGATGATTTACATGAAATGTCAAGTCTTATTTTTGGGGAAAAACAAGAAAAGTATTTCAAAATGTGGTCTGCTAAGCATTAAACAAGAACTTGTACTAACAAACCACAGACAACAGATGGATACTACTTTTTCTTATTTTTTTTTTTTTTTTTGAAATCTTTTTAAGCTTAATGTTTCTTTTGTATCAAATTTCCTATGAGATAATTTTAAAACTTTAAATTAGAACTTGAAATTTTGTTACCGTAATAGCCCTAAGTATTAGGACAGATAGATCTTTGCAAACAGTGTAGATCAGGTGCTGGGTTCTGTTTGCAGTACATACATTAATATTTTATAGACATCAAGAGGTTGTAGAATGGACTTTTTCAAATAGTAGGACAAGTATGGTATGTAGATAAGGTGCCCCAATACTTAGGGTTATTATGATATATATTATAGCTATAGATGTTTTTTTTTTTTCAGGCAAAAAGTGTTGTTGTTTTTTTTTTGTTTTTTTTTTTGCATTTCTCCATGAAATCACATGTTGTGCTTACTCATTTGAAGCACCTCGGGGAGGCATTTCTAATGAGTACCAACAACATGTTTTGATGGGAGGTGCTTCTAATGAGTACCCACAACATATGTTTTCATGGCGAAATAAGAAAAATATTTACCTGCTATCGCTAAATCATGGAATGCCAAGCCTTACCAGTTTGGGGAAAATATGAAAGAAATAAAAACAAAAGAAAGCGAAATGACTTAAAAAAGCCCCCAAAAAACAGTTCTATAGGTTAATGGTTGAATTTTATATAGTCTGATCCTGAAGGTATATTTAGATTCCTTATCTGAGAATGAATGGTCCTGGCTTCTGGTTTCCTTGTTACAAAGTTAAATAGGAAATAAACTTCAAAGTCAAATTGATGGAGCTAATTATGTAAGTCATCTTTTCTGAGGATGGGAAGCCATCCCTGACAGTTGGATAGGCTGTAAATGCCAGCTGCTGATAAGGGCTACCGGTGAGTTGTTATTTTGCAGATAAAAAATATTGATAAGGTACCTGCTTTTTTTTTTTTTTTTTTTTTCAATTAAAAAAATATTATAATTTTCTTAATTGTATATGGAAGCGTATGTTGTGGGTGCTCATTAGAAGTGCCTTGCAAAGGCACTTTTAATGAGTACCCACAACATATGTTTTTGTGGAGAAATAGGAAAAATATTTATCTGGACACCCCTCTTATCTAGAGCTATTAACCCATAAAGCACCAAGCAAAATTTATAGCAGACGACATTCAATTTTTTTTTTTTTTCAGAGAAAACAAGGCTTGACATTTCATGTGAATCATCTGCCAAGCAGATGATTAACATGAAATGTCAAAACTTGTTTTCTCTGAAAAAAAAAAAAATGTCTGCTGCAGTTGTGATTGGCGCTTTAAGGGTTAATTGTACAAATATCTTTGTAAATTTGATTTAGTTAGAACTGTCTCAATGATATGCTTTTAATTACATACTACAGCACATTTTTCTGGAGGGATGTTTCACTGTAATATTTAGCTTATCTGGAGCCCAGTGCAGCTGATAAGTCAAAGAGGCTTCCTATTAAAATCTGAATAAAAAATCTGATCAAGTATGATAAGGGATGTTAGGTTTTTCTGATAGTGGTAGATACCAGTTTAAAGAGGGAATCAGTTTTCAAACAGGTGGTGTAGGGTTAACAGCTGAGTTGAGTAGCTCCTGAACTTGTCCTGAATTGACCTTATAAGATCAGGTCAAGGTCATCTTGGGTCGAGTTGTTTGGTCTTTGGTGTAGAACTTGATGACATTAGAGTGGCTTACAGGTTCCTTTCAAATATGTGAAGGATTAAACGTGGAAACAATTTTAATGTTAGTCAATTTGGATTCAGGACTAAATTCCTAAAAAAATGGTTAAGGTAAGAAAACAGTACCATATTTTACTTTTACAGCTGGCCTCGGTGGCTCAGTTAAATGCGCGTCCAACTGGTGTTCAGGAGGTTGCCGATTCAACCCAAGCTGGGTTGGCAACATTCTTTCATGGAGTTTTGATCATGAAATATTTTCTATGGTCATTCTCTTCCTTCCGCCAATTCAAGAAGGGTGGTTGTCAGTTTTTGGCAAAAGAATATTCACAAGACTGGTTAACCACTTAGAGGACTAAGCCTGTCCAGCCAAGTGTGGTTAGGTAAACTGACCGCTCACAACATGACGCCATTGGGTTGACTGGGCTGTAAAACCTGAACACAAACATTTAGTTTTACCCTTAAAGTTCCAAGCAAAATTAGTAGCAGATGTCGTTCTTTATTTTTCAAAGAAAATAAGTCTTGATATTTTCATGTGAATCATATGCTGAACAGACAATTCTCATGAAGATGTCATCTGCTGCAGTTGTAATTCGGGCTTCAAAGGTTAAGTATTCGGACAGACAGGTCTGAGCAAACAGTGTAGATCCAGATCAGTGGCCACAAAATGTGACCTGATCAGGGTCTACACTGTTTGGCACTCACTCAGCAGTTATTTAGACGCCAAGAGAGGTGTTAAAATTTTGGGACAGGTATGGTTAGAGGTTAAGCTATCAAAATATTCATGGTAAATATGGTAGTCTGGTTGTATTTTGTTTTTAACCTTTACCACTCTCAACCTTTACCACTCTCTGGGCATTTTCAGCAAACGACAGATTGATGATATTTTTCTTATTTTTCCCAGAAAACAGGATTTGACATTTCATGCAAATTGTCTCCTTAGGAGATAATTTGCATGAAATGTCTAATCCTGTTTTCTGGGAAAAAAAAAGAAAAATATTTCAAAATTCTTCCGATAGCCCAAGAAAATAAATATTTAGGAATATTTTAGGGAAGGTTTGGTTTCTTATTGTATCGTGAAAATGTATTTTGTGTGTACTCATTAGAATTGACATATTGAGGCAATTCTAATGAGTACACTCACACACATACCTTTATTTTATAGGAGATCGAAAAGTGACATCCTTAAATTATCCCTATTTTTTCTCCTGACTTGGTGATATGATTAACCCTCAGTGGCTTGAACTAGACTTTATCATAGGTCTAGATAAGGGAGGGTCATCATATCATAATCGGATTTTTGATTAACATGCAGGTACAGGGGCAACATCCACATCAGTGGGCCCCCTTCCAGATAGCTGGCTTGCTGCACGCATGGCAGATCTCACACCAGATCTCCAGGTACGTCTATCATGGGGGTTGATAGCCGAGAGCTTCCACTCTCTGCAATCCCTCTCTGTCAGCTGCTTCCATGTCATTTTGGGCCTCCCAGGCCCACGCTTTCCATCAACCTGTATGTCAAAGGCTGTCTTGATTGCACCACTGGAGCGTTCCACATGTCCATACCATCGAAGTCTTCTCTCCTTCAGAATGAGATCCAGATCCTCAATGCCAAGCCGCACAAGTAGATCATTGGACCTGGTGGTGACAATGTCTTGCGGCCTGACATTGCAGATCTGTCTGATCATTGCCCTGTCATTTCGCTGCAGACGCTGGAGGTTCGGCTTTGTCAGTGGCCAAGTCTCGCTGGCATGGAGCATTGCGCTCTGCACACAAGAGCTGTACACATGGCCACGTGTTTTGAAAGAGAGGTGGCGTGAAGAGAGGACTGGTAGCAGATCCTTGAACTTCTTCCAGGCAGTTTTCACACATGTTGTGGTTGAAAGTTCACAGCCACCTGCTGCTGAGAGCATGTGTCCTAGGTAGCAAAAGGAAGCTACCACCTCAAGCTTGTCAGGTCCGACCTGGACTTCCTTCTGTGGTCTGCCATCCAAGGGGCGTGCAGTTCCCTGGAACCGTGTACATCTATAGTCAGGGTCCTTTTTCAAGCGCTTGAGCCCACTGCATTTCTTGTGCACCCAGTGCTTGCAGCCATTGCAGAAGATGCTGTTGCTGCCCACTCCAGTGCGACAGACAGCGCATGAAAACTCGCCTGAACTCTGCAGGAGGTCTAGTCCTGTACCGCAGATCATGATCTTTGTCTTTCCTGCATTTACTCTCAGTCCTTTCTTCTCCATTGCTTCTTTCCAAGTCAAGAGCCTCCTGACACATTCCTCAAGTGATTCAGTGATGATAACAAGGTCATCAGCATAGAGGTCCTCCCAGGGGACCCCAGAGCGGAACTCTCGTGATAAGGCTTTAAGCACAATGATGAAGAGCAGTGGGCTGAGTACTGATCCTTGGTGAACACCAACCTTCACTTCAAACTCTTCACTGTACCCCTCACCAACACGGACACGGCTCCGTGCATTTGCATACATCCCCTGCACCAGTCGCACAATCCACTCCTCCACACCAAGTTTTCTCAGCGCCCACCAGATGACCTTCCGAGGCACTCGATCAAACACCTTCTCCAGGTCTACGAAAGCCATGTAGAGTCTCTTATTGGCAGCTATATACTTCTCTTGCAGCTGCCTGACAACAAAGATTGCGTCTGTAGTTCCTCTGCCTGGGACGAAGCCAAACTGGGAATTGTCGATTGACACGTCTGATGAGGCCGTCCACAATCCTCTCCAGGATTTTCATAACCTGCTCTGTCAGCTTGAGACCACGGTAGTTGCCCCTTTCCAATGCGTCCCCTTTTCCCTTGTAGAGGCAGACAATGAAACTCTGCTCCCAGTCAGAGGGTACCTTGCCATCACGAATGATTGCAACTGCGAGGCTACGGATCATGGAGGCGCCCATGTCACCGGCCGCTCTTATCATCTCAACCACTATGCCTGATGGGCCCAGTGCTTTGCCTGCCTTCATCTGCGAGATAGCCTTCTTAACCATATCAGTGGTGATTGGGATGGACGGGCCTTCCACTGGTGATTGATATGACAGGTGGTCTGGGTCCCAGTCAAACTCAACATTGAGAAGCCTTTGGTAGTGCTCCAGCCAGGCCTTCTGCTTTGAGTCTTCGCTCATTGACATTTCTCCTGCATCATTCTTCACATGTCTGTCACCAACAACATCAGTGTTCTCTCTTCTAAACTGGTTAGCAAGGCGGTAGACTTCTGAAGACTTGGGGTCAATATTCTCGTAGACCTTCTTGTTGGCCTCTTGACGAGCATGGTGCACTGCATGTCTGGCATTTCGTTTGGCTGCATCATATGATGCCCTAGTACCTTTACCAGCCTTCCAGGCCTTGAAAGCTGTCCGCTTGGCAGCAATGGCCTTTTCCACGTGTTCGTTCCACCACCAGGTTTCACGATGCCAACGGTGTGGCCGAGTTGTGCCACATACCTCCTCAGTTGTCTTGAGCAGTCCAGTCTTGATGTTGTTCCAGATATCCTCAGTGGCCCCATCAGCTACACCTGCAGATGTGCTCACATGCAAGTTGAAGACCTCCTGGAAATGATTGCTTGTCTGAGGGTCTTTAAGCTTCCAAACTTTGAGGCGAGGGGTGAACTTGCACTTGGATCTTGGAGGCACATCAATCCTCATGTCACATACAAGAAGCTGATGTTGCAGAGCTACTTCCTCACCAGGGATCACTTTTACATCTGTGACAAGTTTGCACAGGGTCCTATGGAAAAGGATGAAGTCTATCTGTGTGGCTATGTTTCCAGACTTGTATGTGATGAGATGGCTGTCACGTTTCTTGAAACATGTGTTCCCATGTATCCGGTAAATATTTTTCTTATTTCTCCATAAAAACATACGTTGTGGGTACTCATTAGAAGCGCCTCGGCGCTTCTAATGAGTACCCACAACATATGTTTTTGTGGAGAAATAAGAAAAATATCAATACTTTTGGATTGAAAAAAGCGCCTTAACTAGTGCTATGCTTTCTATTTATGTTGTACAAAATTATTAATACATGCATTATAATTCATACATACCATATTTGATCTAATTACCACACCGTGCACTAAAGTTTTTCAAAATTACTGGGAAAACATATAGTAAAACAATAATCTACCTAATGAGGATCCATTTACAAGAAAGATAAGCAGGGAACTGAATGAGGGCGTAGTTAATGATGTTGATGCGATTTTTTTTTCATTATGAAAGCATATGTTGTTGGTACTCATTTGAATTGCCTCGACAAGTCGAGGCAATTCAAATGAGTACCACCAACATATGCTCTTACAAAGCAATAAATAAATAAAAGTACACGATCTGTAATCTGAAGACTAAGAAATTGCTTGACTGTGCGCTTATAGTGGTCTGTGCGGCAGGTAGGTCGAATATGGTACTTGGAATATTATCTCTGACCAGGAAGCATACAGTCATTGCTGTTTGTAGCTCGCCTGAGCAAATCTCAGGATTGGCTGCACAAGAGCTTTCAGATTTGCAGGTCATTAGGAAGTGGCGTCCAAGATGGCCACCATTACCAGATATGGAAAAGCCTTAATAGCTTATATAAAATGGCAAGGTGGATTGTTCTGCTGCATCTTACCTGGGTCTTCCCTTTTTGCCATTCGTCCAGCAATTTTTAGATGCAACAGGAATCGAATGATCGTTCACATTATGGGGGTGGTCGGGTGGTGCGAAGGTGCTGTGTATCTTACATCACTGGGGCGTCCAACTGATATTGGCTTACAGTTGGGCAAGGCCTGCTATCCTTGTAGTGGGTAAGGGTAGAGGGGGAATGTTTTTATTTCTTCTGTTTTTTCACTTTCATTTCTGTTCCTCTTTCTTCCCTGTCCCTCTCTTTCATCTCCTCTACTCTCTCTCTTCTATCTCTTTTCTCCCTTTCTCTGGGAGACGACACAAAATGACCCTCAAGGGTTGACGTGTCGTTAAACCCCAACACAATCAATCGTTCACATTATAGGTCATATATGATAAGAAGTTCAGGTGTTCAAACCAACTTTACGGCAACAAAATTCATCTGAATATTCCCTCTCCTTTTTGAACGAAGGACTTACACTTTTTTAAGCTACATTAGAACATACACCTTGAAAGAAAAGATACAGCCTGAAGGCAGACTACAAGCAAGTTCATGCTGTCTGGTCAGGACCTGCATTCACTGTGCATTCTATGGTACTGTGTTATACCTTAACTGGACAGCAAAGGCTCTGATGACTACACAGGTTCATCTGTCTTCTCTGACTTCATATGCCCAGAAAACACTTTATATATACTGGTAATGTGCTTTAGATATATTTCTTTTGAGAACATTGACCAGACTCAGCAGTTGTAATTGGCTGTGAGTTTCTGTTTTCTGGTCAGTTTTGTAAGACACTAAACCTGAAAAAATTTTAAATGCCATATTCGACCTAACTACTGCCCTGTGTGCTTAGGTTTTTCAAAATTACCGGGAAAACGTGGTAAAATATGACTCTGCCTACTAAGGATACCCTTAATAACGAATATCAGCGCAAAGGCCTTGACTGCCTACTAAGGATACTCTTAACGAATATCAGCAAAGGCTTTTTTTTTGGTGATGTTTATGCGATTTTTTTTCTGATTTTCTTTATTAAAACATATGTTGTGGGTCTTCATTTGAATTGCATTAACAAGTTGATGCAATTCAAATGGGTACCCACAACATATGCCTTTATAAAGAAGTAGACAAAAAATACACTGGCTGTAATTTGAAGACTGCAGAATTGCTAGACTGTGCACTTATAAGGGTATGTGTGGTAATTAGGTCGAATACGGTACAGTATTTATCATGAAAATCAGATACTTTAACACCTAAGCATACTACCAAAATTTGGCTACCTAAAATTTACTCTAAGTATTGGGATACCATTTTTTTACCATGCTTGTCATAAAATTTCGACAATTCCTTAAATTCAACAATTCCATTTTACTATCTAGATGACGTGTCTGAAAACTGCTAGATGAGTTGCAGACAGTGTAGACCCTGATCAGATGCCATATTGTGGCATCTGATTGTGGCATACGATCTCCATCTACCCGATAGCTCAGGTCTATCTGTTCTATAATACTTAGGTTTATTTTGGTAAATTAGGATAATTTCTGTTATTTTTCTGTATAATTGTGCCAATTATTATGCAAAATAACGAAAAATATCTTCTGAATAAATACTGTTTGCTCAGGCCTGTCTGTCACAATACTAAGGACCATTATGGTAATTAAGGGTAAGTTCTGTTATTTTTGTGCCAATTATTTGTTTAAAATAACAAAAATTTTCTTGTGAATACTTCCTTTATCTGGGACTATGGTGGAACTGTTTGTTTTCAGGACTTTAACCTTCCTCTGTTATCTGCACTGGAGATGGGAGTTTATCTTATTTTCTGAAGTCTACCTTAAGAAATTAATCTTTTCCTTAACAAAGCTGGTTTGATGATACAGGTGGTTGGAAAATATCCATACTTTTTGCTCTGTCTGAAAAAGCGTTAAATTTTTTTCAAAAATTCTTTTTGTTGTTTTTTTGGGTTTTTTTCAAAGTATTCCCCCACCTATGTCTATACAGTTTTGTCATCTTGTGGGAGCTTCTGTATTTCCTCTGCAAACCATGAAGTAGATCTACCGAGGTACCGATATACAGCTGAATTCAAAGCCGCCCTGGTCTCATATATGTTTCTAGTGAGCTTTTTTTCAGTTCTGGAAACAAATAAGTCACAGGGGCCAAGGTCTGGGCTGTACGGATGGTGGGACAACAATTGCCAGTTGAAGGATTTAATAAGTTCTACTGTAGATGAAGCAGTATGAGAGAGGGCATTGTCATGCAAAAGAAGGATATTATTCTGGGCTTGCATGGGGCGCAACTTTTTTCAGTTTTTCTTTGAGTTATTTTTTCAAAATTACTTCTGAATAGTATCTAGCAGTCACAGTTTGACCTTTTGGCATGAAATGAGCCAGTTTTATTCCACATGAATCCCAAAAGATAGTATAATATCATTCTTTTCTCATAGTGCTGGATAAGGCACTATTTTCGTCAACAACAACAGAAAAAAAGTGTAAATATTTGGAATTTTCAACAAAAAAGTGTTACCAGTAATATTTGTATTATTTCTCCATGGAAACACATGCTTTTAATGATTGCCCGCAATTGTTTCTATGGAGAAATATGAAAAATATTGATCAGGTGGATACCTTGCCTTTCCTCTTATCTAAATTGGTGAGCAGAGCTTGTGGACAGTTGGTCATTCCAGTAACTTGTTAGTTAATCAGATTCTGATGTGATTTGGCAAGGACCTAACTGTGGCAGCATTCCATGGCTTAGGTACATGTCTCATTAGTAAATTTCCTATGTAACATAGATTAATAGATCTAAGTTTTGAGACAGACAGGCCTGAGCAAACAGTGTTGACTGAGAACAGATGCCACTGTTTGCCACTCAACCAGCAGTTTTAGACAAATTGGCTAGTTCAAGATCTGGAGCTTAACTAGTTAAGGAGTTAAGGTGTCCCAATATTAAGGGTAACTATGGTATACATAAACAGTTGAGTGTAGATCACCTGCCTAGTAGTTCAGTCTAGCAGAAACCTTGTATACCATATTTGACCTAATTATGGCACTATGTCCTCAGGTTTTTCAAAATTACTGAAAAAATTTGCAGTAAAATATCCACCTAATAAGGGAACACTTTAAAGAAAGATCAGCAGGGGACTTAATAATCATATGTAATGATGCTTATGCAATTTTGTTTATGATTTTATTTGTAAAAGCATATGTTTTTGGTACTCATTTGAATTGCCTCAACAAGTCGAGGCAATTCAAATGTGTACCAACAAAATATGTTTTTACAAAGAATTAGATAAAGACTCATGTACTGTAATCTGAAGACTAATAAATTGCTTGACTGTGTGCTTATAAGGGTATGTGGAGTAATTAGATAAAATATGGTATTTGCTTGTACTGTATTTACCCTAAGTATATATCTTAACTCCTTGTTGCAGGCCCCCATAGCCTAGTGGATAGGAGAGTTGACTCTTAATCCATTAGGTTTCTCACCGCTGTGGTTCGAGCCTTGCTCAGGTCACGTTTGGGAAAACCAAGTTCCGCTTGTGGATGGTCAGGTGGTTTTTCTCCGGGTTCTCCAGTTTTCGCCCACCTTTGGTGAATGATCAGCTCGATATAAGTGAAATATTCTTGAAAGGGCTGTAAAACCCAAATAAAAAAAAACAAAAAACTCCTTGTCTGGAGCTGTGCCTTACCATACTTATCCTAAAATTTGAACAACTCTATTTGACTATCTGATGACATGTTTCAAAACTGCTGGATGAGATTCAGACAGACAGGCCTGAACAAACAGTGTAAACCCTGATTGGATGCTGCATTCTGTGGCATCTAATCTTAGTCTACACTTTGCACTAAGGCCTGTGTTGATAAAAATTTGTCAGGCTGAGTTCATAGCTCTTGATGAGAGGGGGTATCAGGTTAATATTTTTTTATTTCTCCACAAAAACATATGTTGTTGGGTACTCATTAGAAGTGCCTCAGTGAGGCACTTCTTATGAGTACCTCATCATTTGCTTTTGTGGAGAAATAAGAAAAATATCGGTACTGTTTGGATAAAAAAAAGTGCCTTATCAAGAGCTATGTGAATTCAAATTATTGGTGCATTATTCCTCTGTTTATTAAGCCTTGTCCTGCTGAACCCGGATATACCCTGCCTTTGCAACAAGTGTAGATCCAGAATAGTTGGCTTCTGAAGAAGCCAACTGATCTGGATCTGCACTGTTTGTCATTAAATAGGTTAATTTGTATTAACAACCTGAATCAAGTAATCTGATTGGCTGAAAATTAAAAGTAGGCGTGGCATCTTAATTTATTCAGCAGGACAAGGGTTAAGGGTTACATAGACTATTTATATTTCAAAAATAATTCTCTATATAAGGAACCCTTTCAGCCATAATGCATTGATAATTTTCTTATTTGTCTATGAAAACATGTTGTGGATACTCATTAGAAGTGCCTCAGAGGTGCTTCTGATGAGTACCACAGCTATGTTATTGTGGAGAAATAAGAAAAAATATTTATCTTGGCATCCCTCTTGCATAGCTGATCAGGTTTTGTTTGTTTGTTTTTCCTCCAAGAACTACAGAAGAACTTTTTTATCTGAATCTACGTCATTCCATTCACAAGATTCCACTTCATATTCAGAACTAAAATATCAGGGTCCATAATGCCCTAGGGCTAAATTCTACCTTTTTTTTGAAGCCTTTTAATCTTGTATCTTCAAAAAGCCTCTTAGGATGGGACTAAGTGATAAAGGCAGTATGTTGTCTTTAAACATTACCACTCAATGGGCAAATTCAGCATACAGCAAATTGAGCATCATGATACTTTTCTTTTTTTTTTTCCCCCAGAAAATAGGCTTTGACATTTCATGCAAATTGTCTCCTATTTTCTGAGAAAAATAAGAAAAAATATATTAAAATATCATATGCTGACTAAAGTTTTTACCCAGCATGCCAAGCATTTATAATTTCAGGAGCATATGGAAGTGGTCTACAGGTGTGAAGTGAAATAATTCTAACCAGGTTTGCAGGAAATGAATAAAATTAGGTTCTGCTGTCTAGTTCCAAGTACTGTTAACTTGGCTAAACAGATTAGAAGAACTGGTATCAGTCCTATCCTATGTGTGCATGTGCATCTATGTATGTGTGTGTGTTGGGCTCCATCTCAATGTTAAAAGTTTACAAATGTTAATAGCTTGCCTGTACAGAAGCACAGGAAGGGCTCTTACACAGTATCATCCTCACTCATATCATTGACCTTGAGGTCAAGGTCAAGGGACATAGAATTTTCATACTGCACGTTTATTATAAAGTAGTTTTTAGAGATCTTCAGTTGATTTAGTTGATACTTGGTTTGGTGTTAGATACTTGTCTTTTTCAGACTGCAAGTCCCATTTTTTTTTCTGAGTTTCAGGCCAAGGTCACAGACTTTGAATTTTTATTTTAAAGTTTTATGTTAAAGTTTTCATCTCCTGAGTGCCTCCATCGATGAAGTTGATATTCGGACTGGTCCTCGATACTTTGAGGAGGTTCTAACAATGTTTGTTTTTGAGGAGAATAAGAAAATATCAGGTTTTTTTCTTTGAAAAAGTAGCATACTTGTCTTTTATTTTCTCATTCAGAATCACGCTAAGAGGAATGGATACACATTTAGTTGTGGGGTTGTGGGGAGGCAGAAAAGGGGGAGACAACTCTTTCAAATTGGTTTTTCCTCATTTCAGAGAAAGGGGTCTACTCAAATAGACTGCTTTTCAGAAGAAATTTGGTGTGCAGGAAATTAAACACGAAGTCACAGAAGTTGTCTCCCTTGTAAAATATAGTGGAAACTCTACCAGGTGTATCAAGTCGAGACCTATAGGCTATCAATATGTAATTTGATTATCAAAGATGGAAAGGCTGACAGATAGACAAATGACATACAGACAAACAGACAGATAGACAGTGAAAACAAGGAATAGGGTAGAACTGAAGAGGTCATGAGAGAGAGCATTTCGAATAATTGCCAAAGTATTTTACCAGACCTGCGGTACTTTTTCTATAACTAGTCCATCTGCCATTGCAAGAAATTCCAGAGCTGATCAACGATTTGAGCAGGTGAAAGAAAAAGGCACTGCTAAAGAACACAACAGACCACATGCTACCTCACAGCGAGTTATACTAGCAACTAGCATTCCTCATCGCTTTGCATGCTGGGTAAAAATTTCAGCAGGCAACATTTTTTTTTTTCAATTTTTCCCAGTAAATAGGCTTTGATATTTTGTATCAAAGCCTTTTTTCTGGGAAAAAATAGAGAAATATCATCAATTTTTTGTCTGCTGAATAAGCCCAGAGAGTGGTAAAGGTTATTTTGGATATAAAGTATTGAAGTTATTTTTTTTTATTTCTCCACAAAAATATGTTGTTGAATCTCATTTGAATCGCCTTGCTCATTGGTACAGTTTTGATAAAAGTTCAAACATACCTTTTTGTGGTGAAATAAAAGAAACATCTATATGCTTATCTAGAACTGTGTAGTGCATTTACCTGTGGGGGTTATTTTCGGAATTTTAAATCGGATTCATGCTGGATTACTTAAATGAGAATCTCCATTTACAGTTTACTCCCAGACGTAATTTCTTTCACATTGAAAAGATTGAAATTTAGAACAGTTTGAGTGCATTTTTCGAGAGTCAGCTGGTTTCATTTTCGGATTTTATTTGTATCTCTGCAGGTTAATATACATTTATTTCATTTATGTTAAATTTCAGTTTGTTTTGTAATTTATGTGTTTGTAAGATATTATATCTGCTGCAGTTTAGTAATATCTCATTTTCCCATAAAGTTTGTTAGAAAAAAACTAAAAAATGTCGGTAGTCACTGCTGTAGAAAACACCAATATCTTTCTTATTAGTTGCAAAAACATATATTGTAGGTACTCATTAGAATCATAGAGGAATTGCCTAGGTGATTCTGCTGTGTACTTGCAAGTTGTTTTCTTGGAGAAATAAGAAAAAATATTAATACTTTTTAGTTGGAAAAAAAACACAACAAAACACTTGATTTTTTAGTTATGGCCATAGAAATTAAACTAGTGATAACACAGGTCAGCCTGTATGTCCTTGTTGTTTGAGTCTGGCTTTGCTTTTTGCCAATATTCCTTGGTATTCACCTTGGAATTCCACATGAAAATTAAGATAGGTTTATGCCCCTTTATGGTGACATGTTAACCCTTTTGACCCTGCAGACCGAAACAAATTCTTCTGCAAACAGTGTAGATCCAGATGAGATGGCTCATAATGAGCTGTCTCATCTGGAGCCACACTGTTTGCCATCCATTATAGTCTTGATTATGACTAACATCCCAATTTGTAACAATGGACATTTCCAAATTCTAAGGTGGAAGAGTCTAGCTCAGAAAAGTAAATATTTTAACTGTTACCTATCTGGGCTAATTCAGAGCAGACCACAAATTGGTGATATGTGCCCTCACCCCCCCCCCCCCCCCACCCTACACATACCCCCACCCCCACTAGGTGGGGGACATCACCCGCCCCCACCTACTGGGTGGAGGACATAGTTTTTGGTGCTGGCATTGGCCTCATCAGTGGGATAAAGACCTTGTAGAAAAGCAGATTAAATAACGGGGGAATTTTTTCAGTGGTTTCAAGAACCTTTTATGCCTCCCCATCCCCCATACCCATTTTACTACCTGTTGATGTGTCTAAAAACTGCTGGATGAGTGGCAAGCATTGCTGTATCTGCTGCCTCTGATCTGGGTTTACTTTCTTTCCTATTTGGTTTGTCTGTGCCAGTACTCAGGGTAAATTCATGTATGGTACCTAAAATTTCTCAAAGCTAGTTTTGAGATTGAAACCTCTGATGATATTTTCAAAATTGTTCAAGAGATGTGCTCCTTAAAACTGACATGTACAATAAAACTTATCTTGGGAAGCAGTGTGTTGCTTAACCCTTGTTCTGCTGAACCCAGATATACCCTGCCTTTGCAAACAATGTAGATCCAGATCAGTTGGCTTCTGAAGAAGCCAGCTGATCTGGATCTGCACTGTTTACCATTCAGTATTTGAATTTGTATCAACAACCTGGGTCAAGTAATCCAATTGGCTGAAAATTAGAAGTGGGAGTGGCATCTTAATTTATTCAGCAGGACAAGGGTCAGTCAGCTGGCATTTTAAACTTTAGCACTCTCTGGGCATATAAAGCAGATGATCTTTTCCTTATTTTTCCCAGAAAACATGATTTCACATTTCATGCAAATTGTCTCCTTAAGATCCATTTTTTTTCTGAGAAAAATTAGAAAAATATTTTAAAATGTTGTCTGCTGAAATTTTTACCCAGCATACAGAGGGCAAAGTATGGCATATACCATAAACCTAATCCTAGGAAGCAGTGTGCTGCTTAAGTTTGTCAGGCATGTACCATAAACCTTATCATAGGAAGTAATATGTTTTATGGTATTTTGATTATGATCATTTAGTAATTGACATGCTGTCAGATCTAGGTGTTTTTATTGAATTTCATCACATGTCTGATAAATTTTGGCAGGTGTAGGTATAAAGATACACATTCATCTAACTCTTTTCTCACCAAGTTTACTGGGAACTGACATTTTAAAATGAGTCACAAGGTGAGAAAATGTTCAAAGATCCAGATCAGCCTGCTCTAACTCACACTGATCAATCTCACAGACACTCTGGATAGACAAGGATTCTTCAAGCAGATAGTGAAGACTCAGATCAGACTGTGCAGCTGCCCAGGTTGATTTTAGTTTTTACTGGATGCATATGTCATAAGGTTCATTATCTCATATTAAAGCTCTTTATTTATTCTTATTTTTCTGAGAAAATAGGGCTACGGATTCCTAAGGAGATTGTTATTGCATTAAATTGGCCACATGAAGTGAAAAAGTGCCTTTGAGTATACACAAAATGTGCAGATTTACATCATCTGTACATGCGCTAACTCTCATATGGGCATTTGCTCTCCATTGAAACATTCTATAGTATCCAATGATTCTGTTTGCCAACAGCGAAGGCCCTGATAAGACTGCATGGATGCGCAGGCTGATCTTGGCCATCACTCTCAGCATATGCCCAAAGATACATTTTCGCATGATATTGCCCAAATTAAAGGTGTATCACAGTAAATAATTCATGTTGGTTGATTGTACTGATCATTCTTGCAGTTGCAGTTATGATTTGTATTGTGGGAGTTACCCACTTTATCTATTACTTTGTTAACTCCAGATAAATTGATGAGTTTCATGTATGCTGGTGTGTCCATTAGAAGGTTTATTGATACAGTTAACAGTGATTTTTTTACCTGTACTCACATTTTTGCTTTGGGACTCACATTTTAAATCTCAGCGAGTCCCAGGACTCACAAAGTTATAGTGGAAAATTCTGTAATGGACGCAATGATTTTCTAGCTGGACTCACTTTATATAGCCCAAGCGAGTCCTGGGACACATAGGTATAAAATTGTAAATAAATCACTGAGTTTTACTGAAGAAATAGTAAAGGTTGCCAGCAACTTGCAAAAACTTTTGCAACTTGCAAATCACCATGAGATAGTCCAGCTTGAATTATTGTGAATTTTAAATATCTCTCACAGAATGTGTTCATTTTACATGTACCATGCATAAATATGGAAGGCTTTTACTTGCCTGGGTGTCAAAATCTGATTGTCACTTTTTTGGTATTTGAATAAATGTCACTTTTTTGGTATCTGAATAAATGTATTGATATATATATAGATATCTCTGGTATATTCATGGCAAGAATTGACCATGGTTGTGTTTATTTCTTGATCTAATGGTTTAGAACTACATGTATCAAAAAGCACAGTCTTGCAGAAATTTAATATTTGGTGATGTAAAATACCTTGGAATCCTAGAACGGTCATGTGAACGCTGAAAATAAATCCTTAATTAACTAAAGACCGCAAATATTTCTTTCCAAAGTTGTGCTTAATATTTCAGTATGATTATCTCCAAATAAGATCCTTTTTATTTCTATGCCTGCCTCAGGCAGCAGTGAGGCATATAGCATATGGCAGTGATGTTATCTATGAATGTGCATATGTCACATTCATAACCAGAGTTTAACAAATATTTAAGTTTACATTCAAATTTACATTGACATTTACTTCCACATTTCTCTTGGAGGTCATAACTTGGGTACTTTTATGCTATGAAATTGAAATTTGGTATGCTACTTACCTAGATCTAAACCTTCTACACTGCACTATAGCTGCCCCTGGGTCATGCTCTGGGGTGGTGCTAGGGGTCAAAATTTATAACAGATCAGACTGCACATTTGGAAAAATAGTTGTTGAAATTTATGCATCCAGATGTTGTTGCCATATGGGCAAAGACCAAAGACTGGGGGCATTTGTGTACTTTGGACACATGTCTAGTTCAACCAAAACAACAACAACAAAAAAAAAAACAACTAGTGATAGTTTTTTTTTTTTATTTCTTCACAAAAACATGTTGTGGGTACTCATTAGAAGTGCCGCACGGCACTTCTAATGAGTACCCACAACATGTTTTCATGGAGAAATAAGAAATACCCCTTATCTGGAGATATGTTTTGGGAGGAAATGCTTGGCAGGAAATATCAAGTTCTATTTTCTGAAAAAAAACAAAAGAAAATTGGTTACTCATTTGTTCTTGGCTCATTTTGTCCTAAATAACCTGGGTAGCTGCTGTCATTATCCTGAGTTCCACATTTCTAATTGGTTGATCATGCAACCTGTATTTAGGAACACTTTAGAGCTTTTGATGTTCTTGTAATGATGTAAGCCATATCTCTGTAGGTTATATTTAGATTGCCAATAAAATGATCTGTATCATTCAAAAAGGTCCTTTATAATTCTTGTATGCAAACAGCTTAAGCCCATACCAGCCTGATTGGGACCTTTGTTCTACTAAATTCCTTATCCTAAACTTTGTCTATTTAATTAACTGGTGTCCTGTCTAAATGGCAAAATAGTACAGATTGATCTGGTTCTGCACTGGTTGCTCAAGCATGTCTGTCTGAATATTTAGAATATATACTATATTGTGGTTGTGAAAAGTAGAGGTCCTGACAGCTTTGGGTAGATACCCAGGCAGGTCCAGTTCTTGTTGCTAGTTGTATCATAAGATACCTATTTTTGCAGTGGGGCTGAACTACTTTCTGGCTTTTTGAGCAGAATTACTGAGATATAGAGCCAGTCTGTCAGAAAATGGGTCTGCAATGCATATAGGTACAGTTAAGGCTCAGATTGTTTTGCACATTCATACAGTGTAATCAGCCAGAAGAAACACAGGCTGCTGTGAAATTCCTAGCAAGGTAGCAAAGACCATGATCTGACTGCCTGGAGGCTGACTGAAGGAATCTATTTAACTATTTGGCAATGTGTCTTAAAAGGGGACTGGATACATTTGTCTGTATTTTTTTGGCAAGGGACATAACTTTTGTGACTTCCAATTTGCTTTCCTATACACCAACCCCCTTCTGAAAAGGGGTCTCCTCTAAAAGGAAAGAATTTGCTCCCATGGGGAGCAAATTCTTTCTTTTTAGATTAGACCCTTTCTCAGAAGGGAGCAAAATACAATTTTGACAGTTGCCTGCATTGAAAGTGTATTAAATTCCCCATAAAAATGATGGCAACAGTGTAGACCCTGTTCAAACTGCTTTCTGACTGTCCAGGCTTACCTGCATACATACATTCAGATATTCAGGATGAATTTTAGGATAGGAAGTAATTTTCTTACTTCTAATTTGCAGTTAAGAAAGAGTTCAAAAGAAGAAAAAAAACAACAACAAAGAAATAGTTGTTTTTTTTCAATTCTTGATTAAAAGAAATAAAAAACAACAATAAAGACTTTAGTTCTTCAACTCTTGTTGTTGTTTCTTTTTTTCAGCTGATTCTTTTACAGTAACACATAATTCAAACTAATTGGTACATACTATAGTTTTTCAAGTGTTTCTTAATCTATTAGCCAGCAAGACAGTTCTTAACTAAATCCAACATTTTCTACAACCTTCAGTTCAGTGCCACATTTGTGGAAATTTCAAATATTTAATCCTTTCTCCAAGTGGATGTCTTTCATCTTTGAATTTGGACACATCCACTGTTGCAAATAGAGGTGTTGGTCAAAAATCAAAAACACAATGACAAGTAGTGTAGATCCAAATGAGATGCCTCATTACAAGCCATCTCATCTGGATCCACACTGTTAGCATAGGTATCTGCTTTGGTTTGCCAGGCTGAAAGGGTTGAGTTAGCACAAACAAAAATAATCTACAGATTGGCACAAATTTAAACATTTCAACACAATGGGCCATAACATTTTTTAGAAAAATGTAGACTCTGCCACCTCTGACACACTTAAGTTTATTTAGAAATATGCAATGTTACCATACTTATCTTGCTCCTTACCATACTTGCCCTTAACCCTTATTCTGCTGAATGAATTAAGACACCACACTCACTTCTCATATTCAGCCAGTCAGATTATTTGATCCAGATGGATGCTATAAATTCACATACTAAATGGCAAACAGTGCAGATCCAGATCAGTTGGCTTCAGAAGCCAACTGATCTAGATCTACACTGTTTGCAAAGGCAGGGTATATCCAGATTCCACAGGACAAGGTTTAAATTTGAACAGATCCACTTTTCTACCTTTTGATGTATCTAAAAACTGGATGAGTGGCAAACAGTATAGATCTTGATCAGATGCCACAAAATGTGGCATCTGATCTGGGTCTACACTGTTTGCTCAGGTCTATCTGTCTAAATACTTTGGGTACAGTGCCTTAGATAAGGTTTTAAGCAGTTGGGTATTAATGCTCCCCACCTCTGAAGGCAGCAGTGGGGCATATAGCATTTCACCGCGATGTTACATGCGTATGTCAGGTTTGTAACCGGAGTCTAACAAATGTTTATGTTTAAATTCAAATTTACATGACATTTGCTTCAGCATTTCTCTTGGAAGTCATAACTTAGGTACCTTTTACGCTAGGAAGTCGAAATTTGGTATGCTACGTACCCAGACTTAAACCTGAGTTTATGCTAGAGTTGCCCTTGAGTCATGCCCTGGGATGTGGCTAGGGGTCAAAATGTATAACAGATCAGATTGAGCTTTTGGAAAATAGTTGTTGAAATTTATGCATCCAGATGTTGTTGCCTTATGGGCAAAGGTAGGGGGCATTAAAATTTTGTCTACTTTGGTCTAGTTTTACTCACCATTTCTCATTGAATTGACCTTCGGGGGTTTTTCTTTTCGGCACCCTGTTTTGCTAATGGGTTCAAGAATTACTGATATTTAGGAATTTACCCCATAAATAATTTGAATTGTTTTTCAGAAATCTTAATTGGGTATATACCCTAAAAAGCAGCTTATCTAAGATACCATATGGTAAATAGAGTATATCCTGTTTTTTATTGTTTTTTTTTTCTGCTTTACTAACTGTTGGCTGTACTTTTATTATTAATCCAGTCATGGGCCATCTCTGGTATATAAAACAATGAACACAACAAACATAGCAAAATACATTAGACATGATATTGTGATACATTATCAGAAACTCATTGCGCTGACATGCCTACGAAGTAGAAATAATGCATAACCCCATAAACCCCATTTTTAGCTCACCTGAGCTCTGCTCAGGATGAGCTATTGTGATCACTTTTTGTCCGTCGTCCGTCCGTCCGTCCGTCCGTCCGTCCGTCCGTCCGTCTGTCTGTCCGTGCGTCCGTCCGTCCGTCCGTTAACATTTTCAAACGACTTCTCCTCTGAAGCCGCTGAGCCAATTTTGCTCAAATTTCATATGGAGCCTCCTTAGGGTGGGGGAACAAAAGATTGCTAAAATGGTCGCGGTCCGTCGACTAAGATGGCCGCCATGCCCATATATGGTAAAAACCTTTAAAAATCTTCTTCTCCATAACCGAGGATGCCTTGGGGCTGAATCTTTGCATGAATCATCGGGGACGGGAGGTCAACCAAAGTTGCTAAAAGAATTGTCGTACGTTGACGTTTGACCTTTTTACGGCAAGGTCAAGTTCGCTTCCCTATGCATTTATATGAGCTCTATACATTTGAATGGGAAAATTGTTAAGAGTTTCAAACGACTTCTCCTCTGAAGCCTCTGAGCTAATTTTGTTCAAATTTCATATGGAGCCACCTTAGGGTGGGGAAACAAAAGATTGCTAAAATTGTCGCGGTCCGTTGACCAAGATGGCTGCCATGCCCATATATGGTAAAAACCTTTAAAAATCTTCTTCTCCATAACCGAGGATGCCTTGGGGCTGAATCTTTGCACGAATCATCGGGGACAAGAGGTCAACCAAAGTTGCTAAAAGAATTATCGTACGTTGACGTTTGACCTTTTTACGGCAAGGTCAAGTTCGCTTCCCTATGCATTTGTATGAGCTCTATACATTTGAATGGGAAAATTGTTAAGAGTTTCAAACGACTTCTCCTCTGAAGCCTCTGAGCTAATTTTGTTCAAATTTCATATGGAGCCACCTTAGGGTGGGGAAACAAAAGATTGCTAAAACTGTCATGGTCCGTTGACCAAGATGGCCGCCATGCCCATATATGGTAAAAACCTTTAAAAATCTTCAATCTCCATAACCGAGGATGCCTTGGGGCTGAATCTTTGCACGAATCATCGGGGACAAGAGGTCAACCAAAGTTGCTAAAAGAATTATCGTACGTTGACGTTTGACCTTTTTACGGCAAGGTCAAGTTCGCTTCCCTATGCATTTGTATGAGCTCTATACATTTGAATGGGAAAATTGTTAAGAGTTTCAAACGACTTCTCCTCTGAAGCCTCTGAGCTAATTTTGTTCAAATTTCATATGGAGCCACCTTAGGGTGGGGAAACAAAAGATTGCTAAAACTGTCATGGTCCGTTGACCAAGATGGCCACCATGCCCATATATGGTAAAAACCTTTAAAAATCTTCTTCTCCATAACCGAGGATGCCTTGGGGCTGAATCTTTGCATGAATCATCCGGGACGAGAGGTCAACCAAAGGTGCTAAAAGAATTGTCGTACGTTGACGTTTGACCTTTTTACGGCAAGGTCAAGTTCGCTTCCCTATGCATTTGTATGAGCTCTATACATTTGAATGGGAAAATTGTTAAGAGTTTCAAAGGACTTATCCTCTGAAGCCTCTGAGCTAATTTTGTTCAAATTTCATATGGAGCCGCCGGCCTCGGTGGCTCAGTTGGATGCGCCGTCCGACTGGAGACCAGGAGGTCGCGGGTTCAACCCCCGCCGAGGTCGGCAACATTCTTTCGTGGAGATTGATCATGAAATATTTTCTACGGTCATTCTCTCCCTTCCTCTGATTCAAGAAGGGCAGTTGTCAGTTTCTGGCGAAAGAATGTGCACAATACTGGTTAACCGCTTAGAGGACTAAGCCTGCCCAGTAAACGTGTGGTTAGGTAAACTGACCGCGCTCAACATGACCCCATTGGGTTGACTGGGCCGTAAAACCTCAACACAAACAAATCATATGGAGCCACCTTGGTGTGGGGAAACAAAAGATTGCTAAAATTGTCGCAGTCCGTTGACCAAGATGGCCGCCATGCCCATATATGGTAAAAACCTTTAAAAATCTTCTTCTTCAGAACCGAGAATGCCTTGGGGCTGAATCTTTGCACCAATCATCGGGAAGGAGATGTCTACCAAAGTTGCCAAAAGTATTGTCGTACGTTGACATTTGACCTTTTTACGGCAGGATCAAGTTTGCTTCCCTATGCATTTGTATGAGCCCCATACATTTGAATAGGAAAATTGTTGAGAATTTTAAATTTCTTCTTCTCTGAAGCCACTGAGCCAAATTTGCTCAAATTTCATATTGTGCCTTCTTAAGTCAGGGGAACGAAAGATTGCTAAAATGGTCGCGGCAGGTCTACCAAGATGGCCACCATGCCCATATATGGTAAGACCCTTTAAAAATCTTCTTCTTCAGAACTGAGGATGCCTTGGGGCTAAATCTGTGCACAAATCATCAGGGACAGGAGATCTACCAAAATTGCTGAAAAGATTATCGTACGTTGACATTTGACCTTTTTACGGCAAGGTCAAGTTTGCTTCCCTATGCATTTGTATGAGCCCCATAACATTTATATGGGAAAATTGTTGAGAATTTGACGACTTCTCTGAAGCCACTGAGCCAAATTTGCTCAGATTTTTAGCTCACCTGAGCATGAAGTGCGCATGGTGAGCTATTGTGGTCAGTCAATGTCCGTCGTCCATCATGGGTCATGCGGCGTGAACAATTGCTTTAAAGGCCTACTCTTCCTACACCCCAGGGCCAATTGACTCGATACTTGGTAGGAAGCATCAGGGTGAAATGTAGATAAAAAAATAGCTAAAATCGTTCCGATCGGAAATCCAAGATGGCCGCCATCTTGAAAATCTTTTTTCTTTTTCTCCTGAACCGAAAGGCCAATTGACTCCAAACTTGCTAGGAAGCATCAGGGTGACTTGTAGATCAAATATAGCTAAAATTGTGTCGGTCCAAATTCCAAGATGGCCACCATGGCAGCCATCTTGAAAATCTATTTTTCGCTTCTACTCCGAAACCCAAAAGCCAGTTGACTCCAAACTGGTTAGGAAGCATTGGGGTGACTTATAAATCAAAAATAGCTAAAATTGTGCTGATTAGAAATCCAAGATGGCCACCATGGCAGCCATCTTGAGAAGCTATTTTTCGCTTCTTCTCCTGAACCGAAAGGCCAATTGACTCCAAACTTGCTAGGAAGCATCGGGATGACTTGTACATAAAAAATAGCTCAAATCGTGCCAATTGGAAATCCAAGATGGCCTCCATGACAGCCATCTTGAAAATCTATTTTTCGCTTCTTCTCTGAAACCTAAAAGTCAATTGACTTGAAACTTAGTAGGAAGCATCAGGGTGACTTGTAGATCAGAAAATAGCTATAATCATTCCGATTGGAAATCCAAGATGGCAGCCATCTTGAAAATCTATTTTTTGCTTCTTCTACTGCACCGAAATGCCAGTTGACTCAAAAGTTGGTAGGAGGCATTGGGGGTGACTTATTTTACTTGTAACGTTTTGAAAATTTCAGCATTTTAACCTTGTAAGCAAGATATTGCAAAAACTGTTTAAGCCATTGCCTTGTCATAAGAGTATTGGAAAAATGTTGCATGCCATCTGCATATCTGCAGTGGCGGTTTCACTCAGGTGAGCGAGTTGTGGCCCGTGGGCCTCTTGTTTCTATATGAAATGGGTTTTAACAGGGTTACTATTGGCATAGACTTGTCAACACAAAGAACATCCGAAGCAGCAATATAAAAACAAGTTGATTAAAAAAAAAAAAAAAAGAGAAATTGTAAAAATTAATAATATATACCTATTTATAAACTCTACATGGATGTTGTGAAGTACAATTTCTGATTAAGCCTGTATTATTATGATTTCAGATCAACCCCAACAGTAAGGCATACAACGAAGGAATACAGGTTGGGGATTATGTTGAAAGTATCAATGGCCAGAGTACAAAAGGATTAGAGCATCAGGATGCTCAGAAACTGATCAAGGCTGCCACAGATGAACTTATACTAGAACTACAAAGGTATGTGTACATTACCATGGACAGATATCATAGCTCTGGATAAGAGGGGGTATAGGCTGAGCTCGAAAGCGCAGTCGGCAGTGCATCTGACTGTAGATCCAGGAGTTGCAAGTTCGAATCCAAGCTCAGCCACATAACTTTCATGGAGATTGATTAGGAGCTAATTTCTGCAGTCATCCCCTCAATCCCTCTTCCGCTGATTCAAAAAGTGCAATTGTAAGTTACTGGTGAAAGTTTATGCACAAAGTACTGGTTAGAGGCCCAATCCTGCCCAATAAAAGTGTGAGTAGGTTAACTGATTGGATACCCCTCATCAAGAACTACAACACAGAAGTTTACGTGTCTTCCCTGAACAACAAAGGTCTGTCTGGTGCATCCTTGCCTGATCAGGACCTTGGTTGAAGCATCGGGGTGGCTGAGATGTTAGTGCTAAGACTTAGGATCACAAGTCCCGAGTTCAAACCTTTAGCAACATCTTATAATTGTACTGCACTTCATCACACAGAGCCTTTCATTATCAGTCCTTTGTCATCTCAGTATGACATAACCCTGATCCTGCTGAACCCGGATATGCCCTGCATTTGCAAACAGTGCAGATCCAGATCAGTTGGCTTCTGAAGAAGCCAACTGATCTGGATCTGCACTGTTTGCCATTTAGTATGTGAATTTGTATCAACAACATAGATCAAGAAATCTATTTGGCTGACAATTAGAAGTGGTTTGTGGCATCTTAATTTATTCAGCAGGACAAGGGTTAAATAATGTTGAAAGAGACCTAAAACACTAAACCATCATCATCAGGACCTTGGCTGTCAGACTACAGGATTATTAGTTGTTTTAGACATAGGGCTGGATAAAGGCAGTTTTTTTCGAAGATAATTTTCATTATGTTTGCTCATTGTGGGTACTCATTTGAATCACCTGGAAGCAAGAGTCAGATCCATTTGTATTTTGTCAAGTTACCCAAGAAATATGTGATTATGTCCTCACCATCCCAAAGATATATTACACTTCAACCTCTTTATAACATGGTTCAGTATAACACGGTTTTTGATATAACACGGTTCAAAGATGGATCCCAAAAATGTATAGATTATATTGAAAAATGACCATTTATGATCATTTTTCAATATAATCTGTACATTTTTCTTTTGGACATAACACCGTTGTTTAACTTACACGGTTTATGCTATGGACCCCAACAATAGTGTTATAAAGAGGTTGTGGTGTATTATGCATATATGTATGACACAAACTTTAGATGTGATAAAATTTGTAAAAATATTGTAAAACTTATATTAAAAAAAAACAAAAACAAAAATAAAACACAAAAAAAACAAAAACATTTTAACTAAATTTTAGGCTGCTGGTTTGAGAAATATCATTTTTCAGGCATAAATAAATAAACAAACAAAGATTTCCATTTCAAGGAACTCTCATAAAAAATGTCAGAAAAAAAAAATCAGGAAAAAATGTTGCGGATTGCAATATTGATCTTAATGCTACATACAGGAGATCTACTGTAATTACTCTGAGTATCTGGACACCTTGATTTCTTAACCCTTGTCCTGCTGAATAAATTAAGATGCCACTCCCAATTCTGATTTTCAGCCATTCAGATCACTTGATCCAGATTGTAGCTATAAATTCACATACTTAATGGCAAATAGTGCAGATCCAGATCAGTTGGCTTTTTCACTGTTTGCAAAGGCAGGGTATATCCGGGTTCAGCAGGACAAGGGTTAACATACTTGTAAAATTTGAACAAGTCCATTTGTCTTCCTGATAATGTGTCTAAAAATGCTGGAAGAGTGTCAAACAGTGTTGACCCTGATCAAACTGCTCCTTAGGAGAAGTTTGTTCTGAGTCTACACTATATGCACATGCCTGTCTGTCCAAATATTTGGAGTAAGTATGGTAATGTGTTCATTCAGCAGCTTGCAACATGATCCATGGGTCACCACAGCCCAGGTGTCAAAATACTCAGGTAGATTATAGATAGGAATCTAGAAGCTAAAGGAGTGAAGCTGACTGATAAAAACATTGTAGAAACTATTTTTTAAACAGCAATACAAGTTAAGAATGGACCTGTATCATGGTTGTAAATGATTATCACTTCAGAGAGATAAGGATGATTTTTGTGGTTTTTACCTGGGGAGAACATAAAGATGGAAACCATTTTCTATGGGGAACAGACACTTCCTACAGCAAGTGCTGATAGGCTTTATATACAAGAGTCTAGACTTGCTGCCAGTCCATAGTCTGATAAAGGTTAGCTTGTTCGGTTAACTTTTGAACTTTAGCTTACGAAATATTAGAAAACTTTTTTTTTAACTTGAACTAAGGGACTAACTGATTAGAATATTTTAAGCTACTCCAGATTGCACTTGGAATAAAAGAATGCAGAGTCTGGAGACAGACTAAGGTTGTAGTGTCCTATGAGTAGATTATATT
This sequence comes from Anodontia alba, assembly GCA_964016985.1. Classification (NCBI taxonomy): domain Eukaryota; kingdom Metazoa; phylum Mollusca; class Bivalvia; order Lucinida; family Lucinidae; genus Anodontia; species Anodontia alba. Next base: position 66,272,576 of record OZ024822.1, on the reverse strand, counting down.
TTCACAAAGAAATCTCATAATGTTCCTGATAATGGTGCTAATTTGGAAATCAAAAAGAAAAAAAAGGGAGGGAGGTGGAGGAGTGGGGTGGTTGGGTAGAAGAAGGCTGATAATGATGATATCTTAAAAGCTTGTTGATTGATAATGAAATTGACACCTAGTCCTGAAACCAGTCTAGGAAGGCCACTCACCAGGTGACTACAATAACCAGTCTATCCACTTTAAGATTCCATCAATCTTCAAACTCACTACTAATTTTATGTTCTTTGCTTCTATCATCCATAATTATATGGTGCGAGGTCAGACAAAATGGAGGCTTAATGAATATAACAGAGGCAAATTCTCAAAGCATCCTGCATATATGTGCAGCCTGATTTGTGTCTTAGTTTTTCGCTGGTAGATGGTACAGTGTGTTATTTCTCTAGGTGATCAGTGATGGCCAAGATCAGCATGCGCAGTTGCGCATGCTCATCTTGGCCATCACTGTTCACAAATGCCATAAGTGCAGTTTTTGTGTGACGTGGCTCAGTTATATTCCTGAAGTTTCAAGAGTTCATGGAAGGTTGTTCTCATATTTACAAGGGCATTTGGATATTAATTTGATGAGAGATGACAACAACAGCAATAACATCAAGGTTATGGGTTTATTGCTGGCAGGTAAGTTCTGTGCAGGAGTCTTCTATCTTACATTTTATTGTTTGCCAAGATCACTCTCATTATTAATGTTTCTGTAATCCAACATAATCTTTCTGCTTTATTGGGCCTTGAAATGTCTGGGTGGCCCAATGGTTAGCACTTCTGACTTCAGATCATGAGGTCCAGGTTCAAATCCCGCTGGAGGCAGAATTCAGCTCATGACTGTATGGAGCTTGATTACACAGAGCCATTCCTTATTACTCTTCCATCATCTCAGTTTGACTTAAATAATGTTGAAGGTGATGTGAAATAACAGGGCCCAGTTGTTCAAAGCTAACGATGTCGTTAGTTAACGATTTGTTAAAATTTACATGGAGTGATACACAAATATGCTGAAATTTTTTGCTGAAAAAATGTGAGTAGCTTTTGCAAAAGCTACTCACATTTTTTTCAGCAAAAAATATCAGAATATTGTATATTGAATCCTCTAAAACAGTTAACGAAATGACCCTTAACGAGCTCGTTAAGCTAACCATGCTTTGAACAGCTGAGCCCAGATCATCATCATCTTTGACTAACCTCATTTAGCATCATGATTTTCTCATCTGACTTTGTATACCTTATTTACCCTAACTATTGGACACTACCTCCTCCCTTTCTTGCCCTAAAATTTGAACAAGTCCATTTGACTACCTGTTAATGTGTCTAAAAATTGCTAGATCAGTTGGAAATAGTGTATACCCTTATTGGATGCATTCTATCAGGGTCAGCACTGTTTGTTAATGTCTGGCTGATCTAGTACTTGGTAAGATAAATACAGAAAATCCTCCTTGTGTAAACATATTACAAATTTTGGCTTATTTCTGACCTTGTGATTTTTTTTTTTTTCTTGTCTGGCAAAGCTTCTATCCTAAGAAAGAAAATTGGTTTACAGTTAATATCATTGTACTCTGTTGTCTTTTATTTTCAAAGTGGCTGTCTGGCTGAGCAGCTGGTGCTTCTGGCTTTGAATCAGGAGGTCCCAGGTTTGAATCCAATGAGTTTGAATTCAGAGTATGTCTGTACAGTGCTTGATTGCACAAACCTTTCATTATCACCCTTCTGTCATCTCAATGTAATGGAAATACTGTTAAAGAGATGTGAAAAAACACAAATCATCATAATCATTTTATGCTGAATAACCCTAAAAGTGCCAATTACAACTGCAGCAGACAACACTTTTAAATGTTTTTTTTTATGGTTTTTCAAAGAAAATGTCTTGATATTTCATGTGACTCATCTGCTTGGCAGACGATTCACATGAAATGTCAAGACTTATTTTCTCTGAAAAATAAAAAAATAAATCTTATTTATATAGAAGTTTATCATGAAGAATCATTGACCTGACTTAAAAAAATGGATGCCAAGACTTGTTATCTCTTGGTATCTCATATACCATATTTACCTTAAGTGACACTATAACAGTTCCTTACATTACTTCTCCTAAGGCCAGTTGTTTTTTTTTACCTTTAGGTTTATGGGAGTTTTCTTAAGTTGCTGTCGGGAGGTAGGAATAAAAATAAAAATATGAAAAAGCTTGAAATAAAATGATTTTCCAACAAAAATACATGTAAAATTGCCATATTTCAGCCCTAAATTTGAAGGGTAAGGACACAAACTAAAAAAAAAAAGAATTGAAATGCAAGTTTTATTTTTATGGAGAGGCTTAAAATCGTAAGACAGAGGGGCCTAAAATCGCAGGGTAGGCTCTCCCATAAAACTAAAAATGAAAAAAAAAAACTGGCCTAAAATTCAAACAAGTCTATTTTACTACCTACTTTTTGATGCCTCTTATAGTTGAGAGGAAAGCAGTGTAGACACTGATCAGATGCTGCATTTTGTGGCATCTGATCTGGGTCTTCACTGTTTGCTGGAGACTGTCTGTCTGAATACTTATGGTAAATACAGCACACATGTGAGCATAAAAAAGTTTTGATTATATTGCTTTTGTAGCTAGTTTTGACAAAAAATTGAAGTGAAAATTTCAAAATCTCATCGGCTATGATTCAACAATGTTTTAAAACTGAAATTGATTGAAAACAGAATCCATGGAATGCATTCTTTATGAGCATGCCAAAAGGATGTGAGAAATTGCAATGAAATTTCAGTGATGTTTGATACCTTTTTAATTCAATTTCCACTTTATACATATAAATTTCACCATAATCATCTTCATCAACATCAATAGTCATCATCATTATCATCATCATCGTCATTGCCATATACAAGTAGCTGCTGTAAAAGTATTTGGACAAACAAGACTGAGCAAACAGTACAGACACAGATCAGATGCTGCAGAAGGGATGTCTGATCAGGGTCTGTACTGTTTGCCACTCATCCAGCAGTGTTGAGACATAATAAGGCAGTCAAAAAGACTTAGTTAGATTCTAACAACAACTTATGGTGTATGAATACTCTGGTAAATGTCCTAAAATTTCATACACCAAAGTGTCTTACGAAATGGCATATGCAAACAGTGTAGACCCAGATCAGACTGCTCCTGAAGGAGCAGTCTGATCAAGGTCTCCACTGTTTGCCATAACACTGGGTATTTTAGGAAACAACTGCATAAAAAGCAAAATTTGAGCCAAAAAGGCATGGAATAAAATGTATTAAATTTTAGGATGCTTACCCTAAGGGTAAATACAATAGGTCTCATAATATTGATTATAACTTTATCAGAATATCAAAAATATCACCATCTTTGTCTTCCTCTTGTGCATCAGTATCACCATCATTTGTTGATACTTATGGTCCAATGTCAGAAAGTTGGCACTCAGATGTGTATATTTTTTTATTTCCTGTTTTGCATTCTGTAGGCTGTACTTCAAGAATATCTGATTTAGGAAAGTAGGGTTACTGACCTTAACCCTTGTCCTGCTGAACCTGGATATATCCTGTTTTGCAAACAGTGTAGATCCAGATCAGTTGGCTTCTGAAGAAGCCAACTGATCTGGATCTGCACTGTTTGCCATTTAGTATGTGAATTTATTGAACAATCCAGATCGAGTAATCTGATTGGCTGAAAATTAGAAGTGGGCGTGGCATCTAAATATATTCAGCAGGACAAGGGTTAACACTAAGCATGCTGGGTAAAAATTTCAGCAGACAACAAATTATGAAACATTTTTCTTATTTTTCCAAGAAAGTAGGCTTTGACATTTAGTGCAAAGGAGACAATTTGCATGACAAGTCAAAGCCTCTTTTCTGGGAAAAAATTAGAAAACTATCATCAATTTGTTGTCTGCTGAATCTGTGGAGAGAGGTTAAAGTTAAGGTTGTGATTTATTCCAGTGGTTACAATTTGGAATTAGTTGAAGCCAGTGTTTTATGATAGGATATTCTTAGTTCTGTACCATCTCCTCTTTTCTTTTGTTTTCAGGCTTAGTTCTAAACCTCATGGTGCTATGAATGGAGATATTTATAACCATATAGACCAAGAATTGGAAATACTCAATTCTGGTGAGTAAAATTTTGTTTAAAAGTCTGTTCACATGGTTCATCTGGACCAGTGAAATAAAATGAATCCTTTTAGGTGAGCTCTTTGAATAATGGAAGTAAGATAAAAAGAAAAAAAAAACTGATGGAAGAAAATTATAGCTAATGATAGGATGATAGGTTTGTTATAGTACTCAGCAGAGGAGTTAAGGAGGATTTTTTTCTCCATAAAAACATATGTTGTGGGTACTCTTAGAAGCTTCTTGCTGAGAAAGTTCTAATGAGAACCCACAACATACATTTTTATGGAGAACTGTTTACCACAGAATAGTAGAGATTAATCAGTTCAAAAAGAGCAGTATCATGAGAAAACTGCCTTTACTCTTACACATAAAAATTGAAATGTCATCTGCTTCAGTTGTGACTGGTAGTAGGTACTTTAGATAGCAAATCTGCTGGCACTCCTCTTAGATCCTCTTATCGGAAGTGCCAATCCACGCAGTTGGGTTAGGGTCTTTGCCAACTGCTGTTTAGTTTCTACACCACTATTAAAAATAGTGTGAGTGTACTTTGGCAGCTTGTTAGATTATTCATCAAGATTATTGAAATTCCAGGCTTTTTGGGATATGATGATCTATTTTATATCAATTAATGATAAATCAGGTGATTGAGTGCACCAGTAACATAGGAATGGATGAGCAGACAAAAAATGTGACCCCACTTGAGAAAAAGGCCTTGGACATGTGTGCAAACAAGATCCAGATGAGCCTCTGCTTTTTAGGAAATCCAGTCAGGTCCTTCTGTGATTATCAATATGAGCTGTAGTATCCATTGATTCTGAAATTGGGCAACAAAGGCCCAGATCTGAATACACAAATACATAGTCTGATCTGGGCCTTCATTTCCTGCAGTGTAGCATAAGGGCCCTTTAATTGTGTTTTGCGGCATATATATAGCTAATAAATAAGGTAGTATGATTGAGGTTAGTCATGGGAGAATTTAGGTTGCAAAGACTCTTGGACTCACAGGTGCAGTAATTGCCCTAAATATTTGGACACTGTAACCAGGTAACTCTGCTGAAAATGTTAAATTGAATACTAACAATTAGCTTACAAAATTGAAGTGTGTTATGAGATCCTCAGCTTCAGGGATTCTTCCAGTTTTATTGCTTTTAAGAAAACAAGAGTGGTTATTTTGCTGCCAATTTTACCTTTGGATCTGACAATGTGGCCTTCATTCCCACTACCACCATCCCTTGCTTCATGCTTGAATATTTCCTTGAGATTTGCCAGTTGATCCTTTTCTTACTTATCTGAATGTTTATTGTTCACCCAGATATGGGAAAGTCCTGTTACCATAACAGGCCTTTTGTATATAATACTGTACTTGAAATTTTGAAAAGGTAACCAATGCAGATTTAAAGAAATAAAGGAAATGTTCCATATATGTTATTTTGTGTGTGTGTGTTTTTTTTATTTTTTTTTTATTTTTTATTTTTTTTTATTTTTTTTTTTTGGTTTATTTTACCAAAAATTATTAAAATTCATCATGAAAACATGCCTATATAATTTTGACCGCCTTAAACTCCACTTTTATATAGTAAAACTGGGGTTTACAGGGGTATACATTATTTTTCTTATTTCTGCTCAAAAACATAGATTGTGGGTACTTGTTAGAACTGCCTCATTGAGGTGGTACTAGCAATTACCCACAATTTATGTTTTGAGCAGAAATTTGAAAAATAGAATTTTTTATCTGAAAATTTCTTTTTGGTGGTAAAATTTTCAGTATATTTGAATAGACATGGTTTCGTAATGTTTCTTGTTTTTATAGTTCTGGGGTTCTAATGAGATTGCTCTTTTTTTTTTTCCTTTTTTTTTTTTTTTTTGAAAAGTAAGAAAAGTATTTATCTGGATACCATGCTTCTCTTGAGCAATGGAAATGTTATAAATTTAGCTCCGGTATTCAAAGTTTCAAAATTTAAGTCTCCATTGTTGAGTTTTCTTCAACTGACGTCGGGAATGTGCTATTAACTTCCTGCTTCTGACATGTTTGAAAAATACTACAGAAACTTCACATTGTTCATTTGCAACTAAATTTGTGTAAACTATGGTCTTTTTAATAGCATTTGCATAGCTGTAGATAAGATGCTTATCCGTGTAATAATTTTCTTATTTCACCATGAAAACTTATTTTGTGGGTACTCATTAGAAGTGCCTCAGTGAGGCACTTCTAATGAGTACTACAGTGTATGTGTTTACAGAGAAAAATATCAATACTTTTCACTTGAAAAAAGTGCCATATTTGGAGCTATATGTGGTATTGTATATTGCAAATTTTAACGAAAATCCATACCTCTGTTTAAGGGGGTATTTAAGACAGGACATCATGTATATAACTAGTCATTATGACAAATTGCATGTTCAAGTGTAATTTATATGACATAGAGGATATGTACACAGAAATTTTGACTGATAATATACCTTGGTGCATAAGTCCTGTCAAGAAAGTGTGAATTATGTCCGTCATGGCCTAGTAACTGTCTAGTCCGCAAGTCTCAGTCCATTCAGGAGTTATTGCCCCTGGCTGTCTGCCATAATCTACCTGGAGAGTTAATTGGCCAGGTAATATGATTGGACAGGTGCAATTTGCTGGAATAAAATATTACCTACAGAGGTCTATGAACATATGATAGCGAGTATTTATTGTAGTTAATATAGATCTTGTTAAATTGTGTCTGCTGGATTTGGTTTAAGAAAAGTTTTCTGAATTGCATCAAAGTTTTCGTTGGTTTTAATGGATTACTTATGTCGGGAGGTGAAATAACAAAAAAGGATAATTGCTGTTAATATTTACATGTTACCTGTAAGAGAACTTGATCAGTCATAATCTGATTATTAATAGGATTATAGTAGATCGTAATTTCGTAGATCTTTATTTCTCTGGGGTTATTAGTGATCACATTGGAAATATTATTGTTAAAGGTAGATACCAGTACAAGACAAGGTAGTAGAAAATAATTTCTTTCAGGTAAGTTTCCGTATACCTGGTTTTGGTTGAGGTATTTAGATTGAGAAAGCTATGGTTCAGGAGGGAATGTTAACCCCTAAAGCCTCAAGCAAAATTCGTAGCAGACATTTTGAATATTTTTTTCAGAGAAAATAAAATCTTGACATTTCATGTGAATAGTCTGCCAAGCAACAGAAGCAGATGGTGACATTCTAAAATATATATTTTATTCTATTCTATTAGAGAATATGGCTTTGCATTTATGTGAATCATTTATATGAAAAGGTCAGACCTTACTTTCTTGGAAAAATAATGCATAGCGCTTTAAGGGTTAATGAGATGTGATAGGGACTGAACACTGTAAACCAACTTTATGGAAGAAACCTAAGTGGCGCCAGACTTACAGGACAAGTAAATTTTATTTTTTTGACAAAACAAAACAAAGAAAAACAAAAAACTTTTCAGTTCAGCAAAAAAAAGTCAAGTAAGGTACTATAAATATTTAGACACCAAATCTCTATACTTATCCAGGAATTTGAAAAAGTTGGTATGACTATCAGATTATGTCTCAAAAATGTGCTTGGCTGACTAGATCCTTATCAAACTGCCTCCAGATCTGGGTCTATACTCTTCTGAATAACTAGGGTAATTATGGTGATTTTGGTAAAGGTCACAAGACATTGAAATCTCAGAAAACATTTTATAGACGTTTATAGACATCAGCTTGTAATGTGTAACAGATTAGCATCAAGTAATAGCTTCACTCGGGCTAGTACAAAAACTACATTTTTAGGGTAGAGGTGTCTGAAATTAGATACAGAACAAATTCAGCTATTTGTTGGTATAAGAAGAAAAAAGAAAGTTGGTTTACAATGGTTTAAAATTAAGTAAGAGTTTTATGAGATAGAAAAGGCACAGTACTACATCATGAGGTATATGGGTTGAGATTGTGTTGGATTGGGTTTGAATTTTAAGGGCATGAAAGACACACATTTGGTTTAAAGTTGGTGGATTGACAGACACTGGACAGGACAAAGAATCTTCTGTTGGAGTGATTGCTGGGGACTGAACCTAAAAGGATGGGATGAGGTGGCACTGCATTAGGGTTTAATTAGGAGACTTTGACTGAGTACTCTTGGAATATTTTCTGTCATTTATGCCAAAGGAGACAACTTTAGTGACTTCCTGATTACTATACTGCATGTCTCTGAAAAGAACAGGAGCAAATTCTTTTCTTTAAGGGAAGACCCCTTTTCAGAAGGGGCTTGGGAGGCAAAAACTGTTTTGACAGAATCACCTTCTCTGAACATGTATCCATTCACATTAAACAGGGGTGGGAAACTTCAGGATTAATTGGAAAATTTAAACCAGACTTAGAGGGGAAGTTGAAGTTCAGTTGTAATTTCATCGAACACCAATTCCTTAACCCATTGCAGACTGAATGAACCCTCCCACACTATATATTGGAAGAGTACAATTTCAATTTTAGGTATATCAGACTATGAGATTTATATATTCCTAGAGAAAAATAGTTAAACTGTTTGCAAACAGTGGAGACCCTGATCAGATGCATCTGATCTGGGTCTGCACTGTTTGCCAGTTACCCTTTTACGAGTCTTCTGACTACAATGGGTTAATCCAAAGCTAAAAGGATGCTTTGTAGTAATTAGTTACATAAAACTCGGACCCAAAAATACCCGGACTTGTCACTAATGGAACTGCCAAAATATGTTGTCTTGGCTTCATTTTAGCGCTATTTATATCACTATGGTCATTTAAAAATGATTTTGGATAATAACTGAAGTTGTAATAAATTGTTTTTAATAGATTTGGTTGGAAAATGTTCAGTCACAATTAATAAAATTGAAGTTATACCATCATTTTGGGTGAATTTCTGATGATTTTCAGCTAAAACTGTCAAAAATAGCTAAAATGGGTCCTTGGTTTCTTGTTAGTGTTTACAAAAATTGTTTGATTTTCCTTAAATATAATGCTGCAGTCTTAAAGGTAATATATTGAGCTATTGCTTTTTGAAAACAAATCTCAGATATTTGGAGAAATAAATGAAATATGAGCATTTAAACTGCATCATACAAAATTATGACAACTCAGCCACGACAAATTATTTCCAATAAATACAATACCTGTACCATAATTACTAGTCCAGTGTATAGTGGGTCCAAGCACAAAATAAGAGCAACACAAAACTGGGTATGAAGTTTTTTAGGGGCAATGCGTTGCAAGAGTTTTGGTATAAAAGTTTCTTTCTCATAGTCAAGATACTGAGAGGTATTATTTTGTGAACTGCATACTGCATTAACCAGTATGTTAGTTATGAAGAAGCATCCATGTGGTTAGTGCTCCCCACTTCGGATCACCAGGTTCTGGGTTTGACTCCCACGGGAGGCAAAATTCAGCTCATGACTATAATGTTGAGCCTTTCATTAGGCCAAAAAAAAAAATAGTTGTGTTTCAGATTCCAGGCTAGAAAAAAATAGGGTCGGAAGGTTGATTTTACTTTTTTTTTTTTTTTTTTTACTTTTTTTTTTTTTGTAACATCAGGGCCTACTCACCAGTCAGCCTTCTGCATCACAGATTAAATTTCATATTCAACTGAACTGGTCTTGTCAATTGTGAAAATGTTCACGATATGATACATGTTTTAGTCAATTCCCTTTATTCTCCAACTGTAAGATAGTTTTCCACCTCAAATGTGTCCGTCAGTTGAGTTCAGTTTTACACTGTGATTTCAGGGTGTACGTTTTCTCAAACTCGTCACCCTCGGCGCCTGGGTGATGATCGTTGAAAACTTCCTCAATTAATTTCGTGTTTCTAACAGAAACCATGAAGTTTTTTGTCTCAAGGTGGTCGCATTTATTCATTTTTATAGCCACCACGCTCGAAGGCCAGTAGACGGGCGCCGCCATGTTGGAAAAGTAAAATAACCGAATCGCCGATAATGAACCGAATCGGACGTTGAAGGCGCACCTCACTTTTTTTTTTTTTTTTTTTTTTATTTTTTATTTTTTTTTTTTTGCGACTTGAAAAAAAAAAGTTTACAGTCGGCGCCAAAACCACAGGGTCGGTCGGGGAACCGGAAACACAACTATTTTTTTTTTTGGCCTTATCACCCTTCCATCATCTAGATATGACTTAAAGTTGAAAGGGACATAAAATTCCAGGGCCCAGTTGTTCAAAGCATCATTAGCTTAACAAGCTCGTTAGTAGTCAAAATGTTAACTGTTCTAGTAAGTACAATATCTAATTCACAGGTATTTTTGCTGAAAAAATGTGAGTAGCTTTTGCAACTGCAAAAGCTACTCACATTTTTTCAGCAAAAATATAAGCGTATATGCCATATTTAATGATCAAAGTTTTAACATATGTTAACTAACGATGTCGTTAGTTTTGAACAACTGGGCCCAGATCATTATTATGTTTGTTATGAAAGGTTTCAGGGTTCAGTATATGGATTGTCTAAGGTGAAAACATCATTTTCCTCAAAACAGTTATGCTGATGAAAAATGAGAAGCATTTTTGGACAGGACCAAAGTTACACTGAGGACAATGTCCATATTATGATACTGATGATTTATATTCTCATTAAATAGTGGGGTCATTGAAAGTCACATCTCAGTACTTATAATGTTATATTATTATAATAGGTGATATATGTCAGGCCTATCTGGCAGCTTGACCTGTATATAGTATTTAATGCTTGGCCTTGGTGGCTCAGGTGGATGCGCCGGTGGCTCAGTTGGATGCTCCGTCCGACTGGAGACCAGGAGGTCGCGGGTTCAACCCCCGCCGAGGTTGGCAACATTCTTTCATGGAGATTGATCATGAAATATTTTTCTACGGTCATTCTCTCCCTTCCGCTGATTCAAGAAGGGCAGTTGTCAGTTTCTGGCGAAAGAATGTGCACAGTACTGGTTAACCGCTTAGAGGACTAAGCCTGCCCAGTAAACGTGTGGTTAGGTAAACTGACCGTGCTCGACATGACCCCATTGGGTTGACTGGGCCGTAAAACCTCAACACAAACAAACAATGTTGGGTAAAAATTTCAGCAGATAATATTTTGATTTTTTTTGTTATTTTCCCCAGAAAATAGGCTTTGACATTTCATACAAAGTGTCTCCTAAAGAGAAAATTGCATGAAATGTCAAAGCTCATTTTCTAGGAAAAATAAGACAAAAATATCATCAGTTTGTCATCTGCTGAATTAGCCCAGAGGGTGGTAAAGATTAATAGCCTATGGTCTTATCACCTTTAATTTTTGTAGAATATGTTAAGGACAGATCAGAGGATGAAGCATCCAGGTGGCTGAATGCTTAGCACTCATGACTTTAGAATAGAAGGTCTTGGGTTTGAATCCCACTGGAGGCAGAATTCAGTTCATGACTGTATGGCACTTCATTGCACAGAGCCTGTCATTATGACTTAAATAATATTGAAAGGGATGTATAACACCAAATCATCATCATCAGATTAGAGGCATGACGTACCATGATAGCCATTTCAATACCAACCCAAGCTAATACACCATTTTGAAGCAAATAACCCTCATGGGTTGACGTGTCAGGTTAAACGAAATCATCATCATCATCATCATCATCATCATCAGTTCAGAGGCAACAGTTTATTGAAAGTACGTACACATTTTGGAAACATATTATGCCTGGAGTAGGAGGGGTTCTAGGCCAGTAACTATGCTTATAAACATTAGAATCTATGGTATGTTGGAGTGAATGTGAAGCGAGAGTCATGTGCTTGTTAGTATGTTAGTAACCAGTCTTTTTTTTTCTTCTAGAAATTTATAAAGAGTCCCTGTAGAAAAATGTCAATACTTTTTTCTTAAAAAAAAAAAAAAGGCACCTTTGAGCTCAGGATATGCATCTATTCTGTGTGTTTGCTGATCACATATAGGAAAATGCCTGCAGTAGGTTTTGAAAGTTAGATTTCCATGTATTTCTCAGGATCATATCCAAAACTAATTGAAATAATTTAAGTACTGCTGAAGTGTTTTGTGCTTTTTTAGCACTATTACTGTACCTTGAAATTAAATAAAATTTCATCATATTAAATAAAACTGCTTCAAACTGTTCCAGGTGGGTTTAAGCACACAAAACCATTTAGTGGTAGCCATAGAAGCAAACAAGGTTACCATGGAAACATAGCACAGCAAACTGGTAGCATGGCAACCCAAGTTGGTTACCATGGCAAAATGGGCTCACATGGAAATGTTGCTCAACCAGCTGGCCATGGCAGCAAACCTACTCATGAAGGCAGTAGGAACTTAGAACAAGGAGACGAAGACTCCAGTCATGCCAGTGTGAAGCAGTTGGCTTCAGTTTGGTCTCCAAAGGGTTTGTCATTCCTCATTAATGTTGTCATGTCTTTCCTTTTGGCTCCAGATAAGAAACCTAATTCAGATGAATATTTTGTCCTTGTTAACCCATTGTAGTCTTGAGACCCCTAAAAGGGTAATTAACGAACAGTGCAGACCCAGATCTGAAGCTGCAGAATGCCGCATCTGATAAGGGTCTCCACTGTTTGCAAAATTTAATGGTTTAGCCATTTTTCTCTAGGAAAATCTCAATCCCTTAGCTGGACATACCTAAAATTGAAATTGAACCCTTCCAATATATAGTGTGGGAGAGTCTATTCAGTCTAAAATGGGTGAACAACAATAATTGCCCTAAATGTTTGGTCACCATGCTTGTCCCAAACCTTGAGCTGCACCATTTGACTACCTGTTAATGGGTCTAAAAAGTGCTAGCTGGATTGCAAATTGTGTAGACTGTGGTCAAACTCCACAAACTGTTTGCCCAGGTATGCATGGCCGAATATTTAGAGTAAATATGGTAAATATGAAAACATGTTTTGGGGTGTCAGAGCTCCAGATAAGAGAGGTATCAGGTAAATATTTTTTATTCACAAAAACACGTTGTGGGTACTCATTAGAAGAGCCTCAGTGATGTTCTTCTAATGAGTACCTACAACATAAATTTTTGTGATATAAAAACAAGAAAAATATCAATGTTTTTTTGTTGAAAAAAAAGGCAACTTACGGTACCTGGAGCTATGTCTCATTAGATATTTTCACTGAGGCTGTTCTGATGAGATCCCAGGATATATGTTTTCATGGAGAAACCAACATTTATTTTTTATTCACCAAAATAATATTTGGATACCACCAGTTTATGGAGTGTGGGGAACACTTATTTGGAGTCTTTTTTTCAGTGGTTTCGCTATCTTATGTAAACTGAAAGTTTATATCTGTAGTACTGCATTTACCCTGCATATTTGGACAGACAGGCTGAGCAAACAGTATAGACCCATATCAGATGCCACAGAATGTCTCTACACTGTTTGCCACTCATCCAGCAGTAATAATTATAGACACATCAACAGCTAGTGAAAAAGACTTTTTCAAATTTAAGGATGAGTGTGGTAATGAGATAAGGTGTTCCAATATTTAGGGTAAATACGGTAATTGCATGAGATTGCTGTTCTTTTACCTGAACTGTCTTCATCCTTAGAGCACCAAGCAAAATTGCAGCAGACATTTTTGGTTGTTGTTTTTTTTTAGGTTTTTTTTTTTCAGAGAAAATAAGACTTGGCATTTCATGTGAATCATCTGCAAGTCAAGGCAAAAGATTCACAGTGAAATGTCTAGTCTTACTTTTCCTGAAAAATACAAGAGAAAAAATCAAAATGCCATCTGCTGCATTTGTGATTGGCACTTTTAGGGTTAACTATTGCCATGCTGAATAATTTAAATGCCACACCCATTTCTAATTTTCAGCCAATCCGATTACTTGATTAAGGTTGTCTATACAAGTTCATGTACTTTATGACAAACAGTGTAGATTCAGATCAGTTGGCTTGTTCAGAAGCCAACTGATCTGGATCTTCACTGTTTACGCAAAGGCAGGGCATATTTGTGTTCAGCAGGACTCTGCAAAATCACCTTTTATGGTTGGATGAAAAGTTTGAATTCAAATACCCTGTTTTCTGTGTGCTTCTATTGTTTGTTGTATTGCATGGCATCTCTTCAACTTAAAATTCTTTTAAACTTTGATCTCTACATTGACTTTCAAAATAAGTTAGTCAAACTGGGATAGTAGAGCCCATGTCTTTGGACGAGATGTTTTAGGTTGGATCTCCAGCCTGATCATACCTACGGCCAAAAAAAATTCTTTTAAATTCTCAGGCCAGTTTTGGAAAAAACAGATGAGGCAGGCAGGATTTTTTTTAATTTTTTTATTTAGCCATGAAACAGTTGAGGTAACTTTTTTTTTTTTCCTGGAACAGACTGGTATCATGTAAAGTTGCTATTTGAAAAGGTAAATTTTACCGATTATCAACTTGTTGGGCAATAAAATGGAAAGGGACAAAATATCCATATTGAATGAATTTATTTTCATCTCTCGGATTGAATACTTACACCTTGGGGCTCTACTAGGAAAACTAGGAAAACAACAGCTGAAAACACCAAATCAGTGCTATACTGAAAGCGGAAAAGGGTACTTAAAGAAACTGACAATCTCTCAACTGACCGCAACGTCCTAAAGGATAAAATCTGGAACCGCATGACAGTTACCGATAATCTTGTACCGGATCGCTGTTTCTGTATGCGGACGTTTATTTTTTATTGGACAATGTAGCGGGGCTTGAGAATCTAATTTTTTTGGGGGGGGGCCTAAGACTTTATAAAATTGGTCCTAGTTATTTTTTCGCTTTTTACTCAGTATAAGAGAAGCTAGGGCTAATTGTAGTGTAGTAGGGCATCAGATCTCACTGTCACATTCGGATACCCATCATGACCTGACTGAACGACAGTGACATTAAACCGCATCCAATTTTCAAAATGTTTGAGACCTGTCTGTCCAAATACTTGGGGTAAATATTGCACACTGATGTCTGATTTGATTCCAAATACCATATATACCCTAGTATTCTGACACCTCAACCCTTATCATACTTGTTTTAAAATTTGAACAAGTACAATTTACTACCTGATGCTGTGTCTAAAAATTGCTAGATAAGTGGCAAACAGTGTAGACCATGATGAGTAGCCACATTATGCGGCATCTCATCTGGATCTACACTGTTTGCTCAGGCCTGTCTGCCTGTCTGTCATATCATCATAATATCATAATCAGATTTTTGATTAACGTGCAGGTACAGGGGCAACATCCATACCAGTGGGCCCCCTTCCAGATAGCTGGCTTGCTGCACGCATGGCAGATCTCACACCAGATCAATAGGTATGTCTGTCATGAGGGTTGATGGCCGAGAGCTTCCACTCTCTGTAATCCCTCTCTGTTAGCTGTTTCCATGTCATCTTGGGCCTCCCAGGCCCACGCTTTCCATCAACCTGTATGTCAGAGGACTGCACCATTGGAGCGTTCCACATGTCCATACCATCGGTCTTCTCTCCTTCAGAATGAGGTCCAGATCCTCAATGCCAAGCCGCACAAGCAGCTCATTGGACCTGGTGGTGACAATGTCTTGCGGTCTGACATTGCAGATCTGTCTGATCATTGCCCTGTCATTTCGCTGCAGATGCTGGAGGTTTGGCTTTGTCAATGGCCAAGTCTCGCTGGCATGGAACATTGCACTCCACACACGAGAGCTGTGCACACGGCCACGTGTTTTGAAAGAGAGTTGGCGTGAAGAGAGAACTGGTAGCAGATCCTATAACTTCTTCCAGGCGGTTTTCACACGTGTTGTGGTTGAAAGTTCACAGCCACCTGCTGCTGAGAGCATGTCTCCTAGGTAGCAAAAGGAAGCTACCACCTCAAGCTTGTCAGGTCCGACCTGGACTTCCTTCTGTGGTCTGCCATCCAAGGGGCATGAAGTTCCCTGACACCGTGTACATCTGTAGTCAGGGACTTTTTTCAAGTGCTTGAGCCCACTGCATTTCTTGGGCACCCAGTACTTGCAGCCTTTGCAGAAGATGCTGTTGCTGCCCACTCCAGTGATTGGCCGGCCCCGGTGGCTCAGTTGGATGCGCGTCCGACTGGAGACCAGAAGGTCGCGGGTTGGACCCCCGCCGAGGTTGGCAACATTCTTTCGTGGAGATTGATCATGAAATATTTTCTATGGTCATTCTCTCCCTTCCGCTGATTCAAGAAGGGCAGTTGTCAGTTTCTGGCGAAAGAATGTGCACAATACTGGTTAACCGCTTAGAGGACTAAGCCTGCCCAGTAAACGTGTTGTTAGGTAAACTGACTGCGCTTGACATGACCCCATTGGGTTGACTGGGCCGTAAAACCTCAACACAAACAAACAGACAGACGGTGCATGGAAACTCGCCTGAACTCTGCAGGAGGTCCAGTCCTGTACCACAGATCATGATCTTGGTCTTTTCTGCATTTACTCTCAGTCCTTTCTTCTCCATTGCTTCTTTTCATGTCAAGAGCCTCCTGACACATTCCTCAAGCGATTCAGCGTTAACAAGGTCATCAGCATAGAGGTCTTCCCAAGGGACCCCAGAGCAGAACTCACGTGATAAGGCTTCAAGCACAGTGTTGAAGAGCAGTGGGCTGAGTACTGATCCTTGGTGAACATCAACCTTCATTCAAACTCTTCACTGTACCCCTCACCAATACGGACATGGTTTCCCGCATTTGCATACATCCCCTGCACCATTCGCACAATCCACTCCTGCACACCAAGTTTTCTCAGCGCCCGCCAGATGACCTTCCGAGGTACTCGATCAAACGCCTTTTCCAGGTCTATGAAAGCCATGCAGAGTCTCTTGTTGGCAGCTAGATACTTCTCTTGCAGCTGCCTGACAACAAAGATTGCGTCTGTAGTGCCTCTGCCTGGGACAAAGCCAAACTGGGAATCGTCGATTCACACCAACTGTCTGATGAGGCCGTCCACAATCCTCTCCAGGATTTTCATAACTTGCTCTGTCAGCTTGAGACCGCGGTAGTTGCCCCTTTCCAATGCGTCCCCCTTTTCCTTGTAGAGGCAGACAATGAAACTCTGCTCTTGCCATCACGAATGATTGCAGCTGTGAGGTCACGGATCATGAAGGTGTCAATGTCACCAGCTGCTCTTATCATCACCACCACTATGCCTGATGGGCCTGGTGCTTTTCCAGCCTTCATCTGTGAGATGTCTGTCTGTCCAAATACATACGGTAAATGCGATACTTCCTGATCTTCATTTAATCAGAAAAACTTACTATAAACTTACCTAGATCAGTTAACTGAAAAAAAATTGCTTATCATTGAATTTTTCTTTTAATTTTCCTGAAAGTTGCTATGATTCATGATTTGAATTGATTGGAGAAAACCTTCCTTTAGCGATGCACATACAGAAATTGTCCAGAGCTTGCTGCACATCCAAACTATATGGTAATGGTCTTTGCTGTTCACTTACTCTGTGTTGGACCTTCCTTGCAAAGATCATGGCTGGACTGCATGGATGCCCAGAAAGTTTGAGCCTTACTGTTCACGTACGGCCTGAGTTGGTTTTCTCTGGATGTGGTACTTTTTCTGCTATGCTGACGGTTTCAGATTAAATTGGTGAAATTGAGTACCTTTTTATTTTTAATGACTGGAATTTTCTGTAAATTAGTCTGAAATTCTAGCCTTTTTATAATAACAGTGCCAAAATTTCTTCCATAAATATTTTGCCAGTGAAACTGGCATCCTATTTTAATTCTTGAAAACTTGATGCAATTTAAGATGTGAAAGGATGTGAAATTTTTAATCAGTTTTCATTGTAAATTCAGTACAATTCCACTGTTATGACCATTTTGGGACTGCCTAAAAGTGGTAGAATAATAAGGAAGAAACCATTTTGGACTAGCATAGAGTGGTCTTAATTTCAAGTAGTCTTAACCTGTTTTAGTTTTAGTCTGGAGACCCCTAAAAAGGGTAATTGGCAAACAGTGCAGACCCAGATCAGATGCTGCAGAATGCAGCATCTGATTAGGGTCTCCACTGATTGCAAATAGTTTAGCCATTTTTCTCTAGGACTAATTAAATCACATAACCCGACATACCTAAAATTGAAATTGGACTCCCAATATATTGTGTGGGGAGAGTTTATTCAGTCTAAAATGGGTTAATTGTGGAATTTTGCTGTAAATACTTTTACTGGAACTGTTTTGTCATGATGAATACGTTTTACTTTAATTTGCTGGCACGCGCCAATTTTTTGTTGGAAAGTGTGAAGAAGTCTGAATAAGTTTTTCTTCTGCCAGGAAATTCTTCCATAAATATTTAGTTGTTGGAATTGCTTTGGTTAATCTTTACCACTCTCTAGGCTAATTCAGCAGATGACAAATTGATGATATTTTCCCAGAAAACAGGATTTGACATTTCATGCAAATTTTTTCCCCATTGGAGACAATTTGCATGAAATGTCAAATCCTGTATTCTGGGAAAAATAAGACATATATATTCTAAAATGTCTGCTGAAAATCTTACCCAGAGTGCAATGTGTTAATCTTTATTATGCTGTTGATGAATTTAGCAGTCAACAGACCAGTTGTATATACACGTATATTATCCTTTTTCCTGCAAAATAAGGATTAAAGGTTCGTATGGAGATGACTTACAAGAAATGTCAAGCTCTATTTTCAGGGCAAATGAACTGTCTAGCTGTTATTTCAGGGAAAATAATACGTAAAATATTTTAAAATGTTGTCTATTAATATTCAAATTCAGGAGGTTAAGTAGTTACATTTTGTAAGCAGTTTCCATAAATTACAGGTTAGAAAATTATAGATGGAAAGCTTGAATTGATCTGTTTGTAAAGACTTCTTATAACAATATTCTGCATTTCTTGTGTAAAAATGATTATATATTGTGGATGGCATTAACAATTGATGTTAATTACACAGATTTTGGAATTGAAATTTCATATGGAAGTATTGACAATGGTAAGCTGTAGTTTCACCTTTTTAGCTTGCCTGGACAAAGTCTAGAAGAGCTATTGCATTGGCGTCTGATTTGACATCTGACTCTGCATTAAGACCTAATATTTTCCAAATCATATGCAGTATCCACAACCATGCCTATATGGCCATAAGGTCAAGGTCACCAACTTACAACTTTTATGTTAAAGCTTTGTGTTGAAGTTTCTAACAGCTCATATTTTCCAGACCACACAATGGATTTGGTTTATATTTTGTATGATAACAGATATAGGTCCAAAGTTGTATTCAGCGATACTCCCCAACTATGCCTATGGCCTTAAGATCAAGGTCACAGAGTTAAAACTTTTATGTTAAAGTTTTGCATCAAAAATTTCCAACATCTCATAATTTCCAGACCGTATGATGGATTTGGTTTATAATTGGTATGATGATAGATATCAGTCTGGGCCCAGTTGTTCAAAACTAACGATGTCGTTAGTTAACGATTCGTTAAAATTTTAATGGAGTGATACGCAAATATGCTGAAATTTTTTGCTGAAAAAATGTGAGTAGCTTTTGCAGTGCAAAAGCTACTCACATTTTTTCAGCAAAAAATATCAGAATATTGTATATTGAATCCGCTAAAACAGTTAACGAAATGACCCTTAGCGAGCTCGTTAAGCTAACGACGCTTTGAACAACTGGGCCCTGAAGTTCTGTTCAGCACTACCCTCACCCACACCTATCAAGGTCACAGATTTAGAACTTTTATGTCAAAGATTTGCCTTAAGGTTTATAACCCACCCTCCCCCGCCCCCTCTGCCCGTGGCCTTAAGGCACATGTTCAGGTGAGCTATGCTGCTCTTGTTTTGAAGTAGTATGCTAGTGAACAATAAAAAATAAGACCTCATTTGCACACTTGGCCCAAATTCTTGTTATTTTTTTTTTTTTTTTTTTTTTTTTGTAAGCTGATAGAAATAGTAGGAATTTGAGCAGTCTTATCAGGCTCTACACTGATTGCTTAGGCCTGTCTGTACAATTACCTATTGTAGTGCTAGAATTAAAGTTACTACAATACCAGCACAGTGGCTCAGTGATAGAGCTTTGTGACTAGGAGGTTGCGGGTTCGATCCCCAGCCGGGTCATACCAAAGACTTTAAAAATGGTACTAGCCGCTCTTTCGTTTGGCACTCAACATTAAAATAAGTAGAGCTAGAACTGGTCAGCTCTGTGTCAGTATAATGTGACTGCGTGGAATATCATGTCAAAGTGTCTCGGGTGTGCTATTTCAGTGAGGCAGCACTCTAAAAGTGAGCATTGAGCTCCCTGCCACATCCAGACACCGTCGCAATAAGACTGAAAGATTGTTGAAAGTGATGTTAAGCCCAAATCAAACCAACAAGTTACTACAGCATTCCTCGGCATTGACTTCCATCCCACAGACTGTAAAAGAGTGTTCTCAGCATTGGGGCAGGTTTTCTTTTATTTTCTTTTGTGGTTTTATCAGATGCCAGACTCTGATAAGTCACATGCTGTATTTATCCTAAGTATTTGCTCAAGCCTATCTGACTGAATACTTGTTACCGCTTAAAGCACCAAGCAAAATTTGTAGCAGAGAAAATTAGTCTTGACATTTCATTTAAATCGTCTGCTTAGCCGACGATTCATATGAAATGTCAAAACTCGTTTTCTCTGAAAATAAAAAAGTGTTTTCTGCTGCAGTTGTGATTGGCGCTTTAACCCTAGTCCTGCTAAACCCGGATATGTTTTGCCTAAGCAAACAGTGTAGTTCCAGATCATTTTGCTTCTGAAGAAGGCAACTGATCTGGATCTGCACTGTTTGCCATTAAAATGTGAATTTATATCAACAATTTGGATCAAGTAATCTGATTGGCTGAAATTTAAAAATGGGAGTGGCATCTAAATTTATTCAGCAGGACAAGAGTTAAGGGTTAAATATTAGGTGTTTTAGGGTAAATACATATACCACAGAGCACTTAGTTCTTAGGCTCTTTGAAATTGTTACCTGTATGAGTCATCCTTCTAATTTTAGATTGCAATGCAATTAGGCATAAATCTGTACTATGTATACCATGGCTGGCACAACCTATGGACCAGTTCCAGACTCTTTTTTAAGGAGACTGCTTTTCTCTGTTTTTATGTACGAGAAAGACAACTTTTAATTCCACTTTGCTTACCGGCACACTTACTCAAGGGAAGCAAATTCTTTCCTTTTAGAGTAGACCCCTTTTCAGAAGGGAGGTAACCCTCTGAAAGTGTATCAGTTCGCCTTAAGTGCCAAAACAGCTGTCAATGTGTGTGAGCTTGCACTGAAAGCCTGATTCATGCCCAGATATATGCCAACCTGTAAAATTGTGACATTGACTGATAACATCCTAATTACTATGAATATATTTAGACACCAAAATTCTTAAAAAATTGAAACTATTTGTCTGAAAAATTTGACTAAATGGTAAACAGTGCAGAGGATGATGTCTGTTGAAGTAACACAAGAAAGCTGAATTTGAGCTTCATTCTGTCAAAAAGGGATCTAAACTCTTGTAGATAAGGTGCTTTTTTCATCCAAAGTATATTTATATTTTTCTTATTTCTCCTGACAAACATGTGTTGTGGGTACTTATTAGAAGTGCCTCGTCACTGTAACCCATCTCCAAAAGTCCGATTTCTTGAATCACAGCAGGAATTTCCCAGAGTACATGTGTGTGAACTGGGCTTTGATTTTACCCAGTTGTGAAGCTACATTGTTTTGAGTTTTTTTTTTGTTTTGTTTTTTTTTATATATAGTAAAGTTTCTTTTGCAGTTTGGTTAGTAAGCATGACCTTGTCAGGCTTTTATGGTATTTTCCCATTAAGTAATAAGGATTGACATCCTACCTGCCTCTTAATTACCAATTGTTAATTACACCAATATGTGATTGAGAGAATATACTAACTTCTGAGCTGCTTGCAGTTGGGAAAGTTAATCTTGAGTCAGTTTACAATCAGCGTGGGCATTCTGCTCAGTCTGGTGAGTCTTCTCTGAAAGCAAAATTTCAGAGGATATGGGAGGGGATGTTTGCAGAGGTGTGGGGAAATTGGAGGGTAGGGGTATTTAGAGGTTGACATACTCTTGCATGTTTTGTAGCCTTCTAAACCATGGTACCATCTGCATGTACCATAATTATCCTAGGTAAGCAGACGGGTTATCTCCTGCACATGGCTGACCTCGGTGGCTCAGTTGGATGTGTGTCCACCTGATGATCAGGAGATCCCTGGTTTGATCCCTGCAGGGTCCAGGCAACATTCATTTGTGGAGATTGTTCATGAAATATTTTCTATGGTCATTCTCTCCATTTCGCTGATTCAAGAAGGACAGTTGCCAGTTTCTGGCGTAAGAATATGCACAGGTACTAAGTACAGTTAACTACATAGAGAACTAAGTCTGTGCAGGAAAAGTATGGGTAGGTAAGCTGATCGGCTTGACATGACCTTAACCCTTGTCATGCTGAATAAATTAAGATGCCATGCCCACTTCTAACTTTCAGCCAATCAGATTATTTGATCCAGATTGTTGATACAAATTCACATACTGAATGA
Source organism: Anodontia alba (assembly GCA_964016985.1). Lineage (NCBI taxonomy): Eukaryota > Metazoa > Mollusca > Bivalvia > Lucinida > Lucinidae > Anodontia > Anodontia alba. Next base: position 66,249,970 of record OZ024822.1, on the reverse strand, counting down.
CAAACAATGCAGATCCAGATCAGTTGGCTGGATCTACACTGTTTGCAAAGGCAGGGTATATCCGGGTTCAGCAGGACAAGAGTTAACGGTGTTGACTGGGATGTTAAACTCCAAATCAACCAAATGTCCTTCACACACCATTCTACTACCTGTTTATGATTCTAAAATACTACTGCATTTGTGGCTAACAGAGTAGACATTGATCAGATGCTGCACTATTCAGCATCTGATCTGGGTCTGCTCTGTTTGCTCAAGTCTGTCTGTTTGTATACAGGGTAAATATGGTATATTGTACTGAGTCTGCATGAAGTTAAGTACTATATAGTTATGTGATTGTAGTAATATTCATGTATGTTTGGGCCATTTCAAGTGGAAGAAGACCATACAATAGTGCCACCAGCATAGACCCAAATCAGCCTATGTATTCTGGCTAGGATCTCTGCTCATTATTCATAATATCTATAAGATCCATAGATTATATATATGAATAAGATAGATCCTAATCAGACTGCACAGATGTGTATCTGTGCTGTTTGTACACCATAGTTCCAGATAGGATGAGTATCCTAATACATATTTTTTTTATTTCTCCACGAAAACATACATTGTGGGTACTCATTAGAAGCACCATGCCAAGACGCTAATAATGAATACCCACAGTGTATGTTTTCATGCAGAAATAAGAAAATAGCAGTTCATTTTTGTGGAAAAAAAAACAAAAAAACATGTTATCAAGAGCTATGTGTATAGTATTGTAAGGGTGTTTCCCACTCGAGAGGTGCATGTGTAACCAACCTACCTGTTGTTCCAGGTAAGCAGAATATTCTATTGAATATGTTTCTATTTTCTCCATGAAAACTAAGTCTTTTGTTCTGGAATCCCATTAAAATAATTACAGATGATTCTAATGAGATCCCTGAACACAGGATTTTGTTGAGTTAAACGTAAATAGCCAGTACGTAAATTTTCATTGTTACGACTCACCTGGAGCCTTGGAAGCTTTGTAAAGCCTGCTGTTATACTTATTATATGGGCCATATCAAGTATAAAGGCGTCTTTGGTGCAACCCGAACAGGGAAGGCCCTGATCAAACTGCACATTCGTGCAGTTTGATCAGGGCCTTTTCTGTTCATTAATATATTCTCTAGGTGCCAATCATTATGATTATGGATATGAAAGGTACTGATGAGCCTTTGGGATAGGGTAACTGATCTGGGCTTTAACTGTTGGCGTATGCCCAAAGACCTGATTTTGCATGGCTCGCACATTCTTTTGTTTTTTTCTCCTATGCTTAGCTTATTTTCATCTGTGGATTCCTTATTATCTATTGATGAATCTTTTGCCTTGTGTTTCTGGAATATATAGACAACTGTCATAGCTTGTTATATATAGACAGATTTTCAGATTTAGTGCCATTATTTACTCACTTTTTGTGGATAGAATTGGATTACCTGGGAAATTAGTTCCAGAAAAAACTGCAAATTAATAAAATGATTATAATTGTTAAGAGTGGTATACTGACATTCTAGCACTAGAAGCTTGATAGAATAACTGCAAAATGATAAAATAATAGGATATAAAATAGAATAATAAAGCTTGAGAATAAAATAAAATTACCATATGTACCCTAAGTATCGGGACACCTTAACTACTTACCATACTTGTCCTAAAATTTAAAAGAGAACAGTCTGTTACCTGCTGTAAAATATTGCTGGATGAATGGTAAACAGTGTAGACCCTGATCAAATGATGCATTTTGCAGCAAAGGATCTGGGTTTACACTGTTTGCACAGGCCTGTATGTCCCAGTACTTAGGGTTATTACATAATGGTAGCTTACATTTATCAGACAACTCATTAGGATTTCTTGATGCATAAAGTTAATTTATAATTCTTTTCTTTTTTTAGTATATTTGACCATTAGTAACCTTTAGCATGCTGAATTTAAATGTCAGTAGATGACTTTCTGCAATATTTTTCTCACTGGCTTGGCATTTCCTTCAGATTTGTCTCCTTGCCTTGTTTTCCGAGAAAAACAAGAAAATATTCTCACTTGTCAAACTCTAGATTGATGCAAATGACCCTTATGGGTTACAATGTAGTTAAACCTGAATTCTGCACCTGGAATTCTGAATTCTATCTTCAGAATGCTGGAATTCATCATCAAATTCTGGAATTCATCATCTGAATTCTGGAATTCATCATCTGCTACTTTACCTTGGGCATGCTAAAGGGTAATTCGGTAATATAACCCAGTAGTCATATATTTTGAACGCTTATATTTTAACCCAAATAGTAATGTAGGCAATAATAATCTGATGTCATGATAGCACAATACCATAATTACCATTTTTACCCCAGAATATTTCACACACCTTCACCCTTATCATATGTTGCCTGATATTTGAACAAGGCTTTTTTACAATCTGATGCTCAGGTAAAAATGTTGTGAAGGAATGGCAAACAGTGTAGACCCTGATCAAACTGCTCCTTTAGGAGCAGTTTGATCTGGGACTATACTGTTTGCTCAGACCTATATGTCTGATTGCCCAGGGTAAATATGTTACCCTAAATATTTGCACAAAACAACTCTATACCTGACTTGCCCCCAAATTTGAATAAGTCTGTTTGAATGCCTGGCGAGTGTCTTAAAAAGTACTGACAGAATGGCAAATAACCCAGAGCAAACTGAGGTTTACACCAGTTACTCAAGCATGTCTCTCTGAATGCTTTAAGGGTAAATATGGTAATCTCAGCACAATTGCCTTGCTTAACAGCACTGTATATAGAGGACCAGCAGAGAAGTGGGAATCAACATTTCTATTTCAAGTTACTAAATGCTTTGTTAATTTTTTTCTGATTTCAGGAGAGGGCGGTACCCAGCAATATAAACCAGTGTCTTTCACCCATAAAGCATCACCTGTCACAACCATCCCTGGATACAAGTCTCACACACCACCAATGCCGGTCTCAGTCACTCAGAAGAAAGGTTGGTTGATTTGAATGTTTTTAAACATTTGAAAGTAAAATGACTAGGTTTTGTTAGCTGTATTGTACTTGTCACAAAAAGAGCTGTTCATTTCTTGGCACCAATAAAAGAAGCTGTTCATGAAAAGCCAAGATCCATATTTTATCTGCTCATTTTCGAAATCTGTTTTTTCACTATATTTATGATGCTGTGCCTGATATGCAGGTTTATCTGAATGTTCCCTGTTTATGTATGAGCCCACTTTTTGCCTGATGTGTCTCTGACTGATCCTGTTTCTTCAGTCTAGTACTACATGAATTAATGAAGGTGAATGGGTAGATCTGCAAGGCAGATCACTGATATTAGAGCTTCAACATCAGAATATGTACCTTCAGATGTGTGCCCAGCAAAGATTCAGATCAGACTGCACATTCATGCAGTCTGATCAGAATCTTCACTGGGTACATTTTGGATAGCCAATGATGCAATGTTTCTTCATGTGGACAATAAAGACTAATCAGATTGCACGGATGCGCAGGCTGATTTGAATCTTTGTTGGGTGCACATGTCAGAAGGTACATTTTCTCATGTTGTGGCTAATTGGTCTCCCTTCTCAAAGGGGAAAGAATCACCCCCACCACAATGTGGTGCAAATTCTTTCCTTTAACAGTAACTCCCTTTGGGAAGGGATACATGTACTAGGGAAGCATTTTGTTTGCTGGAGTGGCCTCCCTTTGTAAAGGGAGGTAAAAAACTTCCATCTTAGAGTGCATTCTCTCTAGGGTATTTCCATTCCCCTTAAAACCAACAATACAATGAATATTTTAACAGGAAATTGGTGCTAAGGATTGCAGGTTTCCAGATAGTTTGAGGATTCATGTGAATATTTTTTCAGGAAAACCTACAAACTACATTACATACTATATTTACCGTATGTATTCGGACAGTCGGGCTTGAGCAAACAATGTAGACCCAGATGAGACACTGCAGAATGCGGCATCTCATCAGGGTCTACACTCTTTACCACTCATCCAGTCATTTTTAGACAACCATGGATCGCATAATAAATTGTACTTGTTCAAATTTTAGAACAAGTATGGTAAGGTGTCTGAATACTTAGGATAAATATGGTATATCAACAGCAAGGGCCCAGTTCAGCGTGCACATACCCCGGTAGAGATTGTGCTTTTGCTATGTGTGTGTACAGAACCTACAGACACCATAGCTCCAGATTATTGACCATGAAAACATGTTATGTAAGAGTACCATATTTACCCCAAGTATTTGCGGGCCCCCGTAACCTAGTGGATAAGAGAGTTGACTCTTAATCCATTAGGTTTCTCACCGCTGTGGTTCGAGCCTCGCTCGGGTTATATGTGGGAAAGCCAAGTTCTGCTTACGGATGGTCAGGTGGTTTTTCTCCGGGTTCTCAGGTTTTTGCCCTACTTCGATGAACGATCGGCTCGATATAAGTGAAATATTCTTGAAAGGGCCGTAAAACCCAAATCAAAAAAAAAAAAAGCCCAAGTATTCGGACATCTCAACCCCTTACCATACTGGTTCTTAAATTCGAACAAGTACAATTTACTACCCAATGTTATGTCAAAAAATTGCTGGATGAATGGCAAAAAGTGTAGACCCTGATGAGATGCAGCATTCTGCTGCATCTCATCTGGGTCTGCACTGTTTGCTCAGTCCTGTCTGTCTGAATACATGAGGTAAATAGGGTTGTTATTAGAAATGTCTCTGTGGTGCGGTGCTTCTAATGAAGACCCGTAACATAACGTTTCCATGGAGAAATAAAAAAAAATGTCAGTGCTTTTCAGCTGGAAAAAATGCCTCATCCGGTGCTGTGAGATACTGCAAAATGTTCTGGCTGACCTTGGTCAGGTTCTGTGGATGCACAGTCCGATTTGAATCCTCCTTGAGCATCCTTTTGCTTTAAATGGCCAATTTTTTACAATTTCAGCCTGCCCAATTTATATGGCATTATTGGACTTTATTTTCACTACCATAGTTTTAATAGTAATGTTCATTCGTTCTTCTTGCTTAAATATTATTTAGCTCTGTTGGGTATAGAGATGCTTTCATATTTATTTTAAGTGTGATTGGCGCAGTTGGTAGAGCATCCACCTTTTGATCAGGAGTTTGTGGGATCAGTCCCACGCCAGGTCATACTGTCCTTCTAAAATTGGTACTAGCGGTACTTTTGCTTGGCACTCCAGCTAGGTCAGATCACACTCCTGTCAGTGACTAATGTGACTGGTGGTAGTATCAGGTCAGTGTGTCTTGGGTGTGATAATGTAGTGAGGTGGCACAATAAATGGCATCTGTTCCCAATGATACATCCAGACACCATTATGAAATTACTTATAGGTCATTGACAGTTAAGTTAAACCTCAACTCAAGCAAAATCATGTCCCATTAAAAAAAAAACAACAAAAAACCCCCCAAAAATCCAAAAAACATGAAAGTCTCTCTTGTAGAAAAGACAGTTGTTATGCACATGATATTTATTGTAATATTGTATGTTTAGATGTTGTAAAGTTATATTGCTTTTAGAAGCTTTGTCTTTCTTCTTCTGCTTACCTTTTGCTTTGACGTCAGCTGTTATTTGTAATGTGCCTTTATTGTGAGTTCTCTTAGGGTAGTAATTGTAATAGGTGATAACTGTATTTTCTTTTAATCATGTTCGTTTTATCAGCAGTACGGTCCTACACAGCGCCGGCTAGCCCGGTTATGTTTCAGTCGACTTTGAAAATTCCTCCGCTCTCTCCAAGATCTGCTCATAAAGTCCTTGGTAAAGATTTTATTTGTTACTATATTTATTACTTGAGCAGTTTGAAATAAACAAAGCATGGAATTTAAGAGGAATGTATACACTTTCAAGGGAGGCCACCCTGGCAAAATTGTTTTTGTCACATTTGAAAAGGGATCTACTCTGTCCCCTTCTGAAAAGGGGTCTACTCTGTAAGGAAAAAATTTGCTCCCACAGGCAGCAAATTCTTTCCTTAAAGAGTAGACCCCTTCACATAAGGGGTTAGTTTGCAGGAAAGGAAGGAGGTCAACAGTTATGTTCCTTATGAAAAAATGGCACCAAAATAGCCAAGTGTATCCATTCACCTTAAAGAAATAAAAGATTGCTTGAGTTGAATGAAATAAAACATTTACCTGCTTAAAGCCAAAGAACAATCTTACACCCTTCTTATAACTTCAAACACCAGCCATCCATTTTGACACATACGATAGCACTAGCTTGTTAATAAGCATGTGTTCTTAACAAAGCTTGGAGATTAAGGGAGTAATTTAGGCCAAATAAAAAAAAGTTGTTTGATTCTCAGACAGGGTCACATGTGTCCAAATGGTCCCGTGTATGTTGGAATTTTTTTCAACCTATGGAAGTACATGAAACTGGAGTTTTCTCACTTATCTGAGAATTATTTTTAATAGCTGTCCAGACAACAAATCAACAAATGTATGGTATTCATACTTACTTGCAAAGAAAATAGGTAAAAGACAGTCTGTTAATGTTGTTGAGACTGGAAACTTGCATTTTAAAGAATTTCAGTTTTGGCATATTTTGTTTTGCCAAAAGAACCAAAATATCCAAGAATGTTCCCAACTGGAAAAATAAAAAGTAAAAAGCTGCCTACACACATCTGTTTCTTTTTTTTTGAAAAAAAAGATGCCTGAGAATCTAACAACTTTTGTTTGGCTTAATTAGTTTTCTTATTTCTCCATCAAAACCTACATTGTGTGTGTTCATTTGAATCACTTTGCCCAGGAGATTCCAAAGAGTAGCAATAGTATATGCTTTAATAGAGAAATAAGAAAAATCCAAAAGTTTTACCTATTATTTAGACCCTGCGCTTTAAGGCAGTTTTGAATAAGGTTTTATGCAGTTTTTTTTGGCCTGCATCTGCAAAAAATTTGATATTACCTCAAATAGAATTATATGAAATACATAGTAAAAAACAACAACAAAACATTCAACTTATGTACTCTCTGGGCAAAATCAGTAGATAACGAACAAGTTAATTTCCAAACCCTTTTTCCTGGGTGAAGAAATGGAAAAATATTTCAACATGTTGTCTGCTGGACTTTTATCCCAGAATGCTAAGTGTTAACCCTTAAAGCACCAATCACAACTGCTGCAGACAACATTTTTATTTATTTTTATTTTTCAATGAAAATAAGTCCTGAAACTTCATATGAATTGTCTGCTAGGCAGACATGAAATGTCAAGATTTATTTTCTATGAAATATAGAAAAAAAAAATTTAGAATGTTGTCTACTGCATAATTTTCCTTTCTGCTTTAAGGGTTAAAAGAGTCTGTAGTAGAGTACTCAGATGAATAGTCGCAAGTAAAATAAGAACTAACCCTTAGTGCACACCTCACAAAATTAGCAGAAGACAAAGTTTGATGTTTTTTCTATTTTCTTCTTATAAGGCTTGACATTTTACATGAATCACATCTGATTCACATGAAACTGCAAGCTGTTTTTATAGAAAAATAATTGCTGATTCACTTAAAATGTCAAACCCTATTTCTCAAAAAAAAAAAAAAAAAAAAGTAGGAGAAAAACTTTTAAATGTCATCTGCTGATACATATATCTGGCACTTCAAGGGTTAACATGTATGCAAACAGTTAACACTAGATCAGCCCTTTACATCCATGCCATTTCTTTTCACTTTCTTCACTCTCTATAGTATTGTTTTCTGTAGCCAAACAGAGAATATGAGTGGATCTAGGCATTTGCTGTTTGTGTAACCCATTGTATACTGAATAGACTCTCCCACACTATATATTGGAAGAGTCCAATGTCAGTTTTAGGTACACTCGGCTATGAGATTTACATATTCCTAGAGAAAAATGGCTAAACTTTTTGCAAACAGTGGAGATCCTGATCAGACGCCATGTTCTATGGAGTCTGATTTGGGTCTGCACTGTTTGCTAATTACCCTTTTACGGGTCTTCTGGCTACAATGGGATAAGCAGCAAACCCATATTTTGCTTGGCTTGATTCATTTCTTTGTGAAAAACTGTGTTGCTGGATACTCTTACAAGGGAGATAATTTTTACTTGAAAGTATGTGACTTGCTTCTCAAAAGAAATTACTCCTAAACAGGGCTTGGGAAAACCGGAAAAATAGCCGGTCTGGACCGAAATTAAGAATTCTGGACCGATTTCAAACACCCCAAAATGCTAATAAATCGGTCCAACAGGTTTGTGCCTTAAACCCCATTTTTCCCCAACCAACTAATTTTTACGAATCAATGATATCTAAAAAATCACAAACGGTCAAGTCTTCCCAAACTGACAATGTCCGCGCACCTTTTAAATGCGATATTATGGTAGTTAAAAGGCTCTAAACGGTCGTTTGACATGTATATTGGAGAGACAGCTGATTAACGGCAACCTACCGCAGCACAAATTAATTACGTCATTATCCAAACATTGTCAAAAAATCAACACTTCACTGACCTTTGTGCGGTAAACAAGCGATTAACACAAATCATCAGTAATGGTAGTCTAATAATTAATCCGTTTGTGTGACACGTGTGAATACAAAACATCCCGGTGCAGTCGGCGTGTCCAAAAAGATCAAAGGTCGCTTTACTGAGAGTGATAAAAGAATGCACCGCTTGAACGCACCCGTTTTCTTCCTCTTCCTTTTTGTTTTGATCAACACGGTTTGTCGGTCCCAGATTCGATAAATGAATTCCCAAACCGTGTACGTCCTGATCAGATGTCGCATACAACGGCGTCTGATCTGGGTATTATTGATTGCTTTTTTTTTTTTTGTTGATTGCCGTAACACGCGAGTATAATTCAAGGTAGATTTCACGGTAAAAATAAGTAATGCACCGCTTGCGCTAGACAAGACTGGTCAGTGCTTAAAATTTAAGCAGTCTGATCAAATCTTGAAACATTGAAAACTTCAAAACCGCCCGTGGCGCAGGCCTTTTTTCTTAGACCTTTTTTCATGAAGTCTCTCCTGTTTCCCGCCGTCTTCGCGCTTATACAAGACGGGAATCAGTTGTTTATAAATAGTTTAGGAAAACCCTGCGGAAGTGGAAATAAAACAAAAAATCGTTTTTTTTTTTTGTTTTTTTTTTTTTCTTTCTTTTTACATACCTGACTGTATTTATTGATGACGTCTTTGATCATGCTCGTTATACCCGGACTTCCATTATATAACGGAGTTGAGGTGTATTATTTAAAAGGAGTTATAGGAATGCCAATTGTCATTAGTTTTCGTGACAGGTGATATATACATATTTTTTTTTTTTTTTGGAAATGGGCTCATTGATGACGTCATTGTCATCGGCTGGACCGATTCAGATTTCAAAATTTCCAGAGCCCTGCTCCTAAAGTAAAGAATTTGCTCCCCATGCAAACACATTCTTTCCTTTAAGAATAGCTCTTGAGGTATTTGTGTACCAGGAAAGCAAAGTATCTTGCACTGAGTAGTTGTTCTTTGAAAAGGAAGGCAAAAACTTTCAACTTAACCCTTAAAGCGCCGATCACGACTAAAGCAGATGACAATTGTGACTTTCTTTTTATTATTTTCAGATGAAAACAAATCTTAATATTTCATGTGAATCGTCTGCCAAGCAGACGATTCACATGAAATATCAAGACTTGTTTTCTCTGAAAAATAAAAAAATAAAAATTTTAGAATGTCGTCTGCTGCAAATTTTGCTTGGCACTTTAAGGGTTAAGAATGTTCTCTTTTTGAAGTGTATCCACTCACGTATATAGGAACAGTAGTATAGACTGGCAATACCTGTCTGTATTACTAGGAACCTTGTACTTAACAGTCTGAGAAACAGTTACAGTTTAAGGAATAGTTAAGGAATGTCTGAAAATTAATGTAGTTCTTGAATATATCTTAATATAGATCACACACTTTCATTATTTTAATCAATAATTTAATTAAGTTATGTCAGTAATGTCAATATTTAAGATCTTTTTAATGTTTTCTTTTTAATTTTTTCAGAAACTTTTGCTTTAGTCAATTACGTGTTTTCTATGCCAGCACTTGTAGATATATATTTTCGTGATGCACCAGTCTTTTATCTTTAAATTCTTTTACATTCCTCTCTAAGCATCATAGTTTCCTACTTGAAGTTGTTGCTATATTTACATAGTCAGCAGATTGAAGAAAAATTCCATAAAGACCATTCCAGCAGATGGAGTTTCTACCCTTCGGTCACCCTCACCCATGTCATCATGCCCATCTACACCTCCTCAGAGACCTCGTCTCCCAAAGTATTATAAAGCTACTCCTCTTGCCATGCAAGGAATTCCTCAGACAAGGCCTCCATTATCATCACCAGAGTTAAGGCGTAGGAATTATAGGGACTTCTCACCCCGTAGTCCTTCCAGTTCACCAGCAACTCAGCGAAGAACTCTCAGAGATATTTCACCAAGTAGTGATGACAGTAGTTCATCTAGAACCTTCCCACGCAGTAGATCTAGGGGCATGGAGTTGTACAGGAGACAGCAGGAGAAGCTTACAAAGATGGGTATCCCAGGTACATGAATGAGCTGCATGGACTGGTGGATTGACCTCCCTTGTTTAGCTGGGTGGCTGGTTCTGTCTTGTCTAAACCAAACCATGTTTTTGATGTGTACCAGTCTGTGTTCCACAGGTGACTGATTCACTTACCATGACTGTGTTTTATGCTCATAATTGTTCTTATGGATGGAGAATGTGCTATTTTTTGTAAACTTTTCTTAATATGTGTAGTTCTTGAATTTTGATTCAGTTTGCATGAATGTTTTTTCTTCAGTTCCATTCTTATACTCATAAAATACCATACAAAATTGTTTCAGTGAACATTCTGATTTTTTTTTTTTTTTTTAATTCAGAGAAAGTGAGGCTTAACATTTCATTTGAATGGTCCGCCAAGTGGAACATTCACATGAAATGTGAAGCCTTTTTTTCTCTGAAAAATAATGAGACTGTCGGCTGCAGCTGTTGTGACTGGTGCTTTTAGGGTTAAATTTTGTTGGTTATATTTTGAATTTCTTGTTAGTGTGTATGCTATTCATTTGCAAACTTTCCTTTCCTGTTCTTTTGCGAATGCCCAATTCTTTTACGTTGTTGTTTTCAGTTTTGCATGAAAGTAGATGCACATTGATTCATTTCGAGACTAAATTTAAATGGCTTGTATGTATATCTATATATGTTTTTAATTCACGATTTCAGTTATTATGTTTTATATTTGTCTGTTATTAGACACAGAAAAATTTGAGTCAAACCAGCAATGGCAGCCAGGAGGCTTCAACAAGCCTCGTATGGGTGAGGCACGTAGCTACAGTGTAGATGAAGGTGGTGGGCGGACTATACCTATCAAAGTAGAATCATCTGCTCAACCCAGAGTCTTCTCTCCACACTCCCGAAGCCTCAGTATAGATCAGCAAGCTTCTTATAGACATGATGGTACCCCACCATCAAAAAGTTTCGGTGTGAGACAAACAGAGCCATTAAGAGAAATACCTGTTCGGATTGAAAAGAAGACTGATGAAAATTTGAGACAGATCCCTATAAGTATAGAATCTGTTGGTAAATATCATTCTCCAAGACAGTTACACATTGAGAGAGAAAGAGAAGACCATCAACAAAGACAGGTTCCAGTTGAAAGGGATGGTGCACCAAGAGGTTTTTATTCAGATTCTTATGATAAGAAATCCGACCGCTTCAGGGAAATTCCCATTAAAAGAGAATTAAAACAAGAACCCATTGAAGCCCCTAATCCATTTAGAAGAGAAACATTAGCTAGTGAGCATAAACCACCTGCATCATATCATACCGACCTTACAGATACTTATGATGAGAGAGTGTTACAGAATGAAGAAAAACATAAAGCTGAATTAAAAAGAAAACAAATGGAATTGAAAAGAGATATAGATAATGTGATACTTGAAGCAATTCAGCAAGTCCCTATACAAAGACAGACTAAATCAGAACTTGAAACTAAGCCTGGAGAAAGGTATCCAAGACAGGCTTCTGTAGATGAAATGATCACAGCTAGTAAAAAGGAAGACCCAAGACAGCAAAGAGTTGATCAGGTACTACAGCAAACAGTAGATAAAGATCAGAAAAATTTGATACAACAAAGATGGGAACAAGAGCAGCGTCAAAAAGAAGAAAAAGAAAAGTGGAAAGCAGCAGAAGTAGGATCATATGCTACTTTGCCAATCAAAAAGCAGTCATCAGTAGATGTTACTCCCATTGAACAAGAGGCAGGATCATATTCCACTTTACCATCATACAAATTAAGAACTTCTAAAACCTCTGGTAGTCCAAAAGCTTTACGTAGTTACAGCCATGATCCAGATAGACATTACTTCAGCGATGCTGAAACAACACGTAGGACACCCACATGGCGACCTGTTGCTTCACCTCTAGCTAAAAGGAGTACAAAACAAATGGCAACTGCTTCTGGTGTGCGTGATGTGTGGACTCCTCCGGGAATAGAAAAGAGAACTTGGAGCCCAGCTCAACCTCCTGCTAGTAGCCAGGCATATGTTGACTTCAGACCAACCAAAGGTAGGAGCATGCATGCAGCAGCAGATGCACATCAACCTGCATAGATGGTACCATCAGGTCTAGCCGCATGTTCTGACTAGGAACAAACCCACCCTCTCAGATAGATGTCATACCGGTATATAGCAAACAGCATGATTAATACCCAGATCTCATAGACTTCACAAGGAATGAATGAAAACCTTTCCATCGAATAACTTCCTATTAGAAGCTCTTAATTGCAATATTGTATGCTTCAATTTCAACGTTGTCTAGATCCTTTTCCACTTTTTGATATTCTATAAAGATTTTCCACATTAGCTTCTTATTACATAGCCCCAGATAGGGCACTTTTTCATGCTGAAAGTATGGGTATTTTTCTTATCCACAAAACATGTTGAAGCACTTCTAATGAGTACCCACAGCATATGTTTTTGTGGATAAAAAAAAAAAAAAATTATCAGGGCCCAGTTGTTCAGAGCATCGTTAGCTTAACAAGCTCGTTAGGGGTCAAAATGTTAATTGTTCTAGTAAGTACAATATCTAGTTGTATTTTTGCTGAAAAAATGTGAGTAGCTTTTGCAAATGCAAAAGCTACTCACATTTTTTCAGCAAAAATATTGGTATTATATGTCATATTTAATGATCATAGTTTTAACGATACATTAACTAATCACATCCTTAGTTTTGAACAACTGGGCTCTGGATACTGCATTTATCTGGAGCTATGGCTTCTAGGCATGCTTTACATACTGTTTTTACCCTAAGTATTGGGACATCTTTATCTACTTACCATACCTCTCCTAAAATTTGAAATAGTCCATTCTACTACCTCTTTATGTGTCTAAAATATTGCTGTATGTATGGCAAATAGTGCAGACCCTGATCAGATTCCACATTCTGCGGCATCTGTTCTGGGTCTACACTGTTGGCAAAGGCCTGTCTGTCCCAGTACTTACGGTTATTTTGGTAATTACTTTCTTCGAAATCTGTAGAATGTGAGAAACTGCATGAATGTTGTAATTCATTTCTTCAGTAATACATTATCTTCCTTCAGTCCTATAGATGTTCTTTATAAGTCTTATGCTTTTGGCCTTGCAGAATGTATGAAAGTTTATATAAGTTGTTAGAGCTACTCGAGCTACTCGAGAGCTTATTTGGTGAACATTGTCATTTGCAAGTAAAACCTTTTTTTTCTTTTTTCCTTCAAATTTTTAGAATACATACTCCAAAGGTAGACTTTAGAAATGGTGATTAGAATGAATCTGGTCAACAACTAAGTTCTCAAAATGGCTTCAGTTTCAACATTGTCTAAATCCTTGTAACCTTGTACAAAGATTTTCCATTAGAGCTTCTTCTAGGCATGCTTTAGAATGACTTGATTTGAAATATTACCATAAAAACTTGTAGAATGCCAGAAACTGCATGAACATTATATTTTTTAGGCTTCAATAATATGATCCACAACATAAGAAAATGTACCTTACCATGTGTGTCCAGCAAAGACAGATCAGCCTGAGCAATTATGCATAGCTGTAGATAAGAGTTGGTATCAGATAAATATTTATTTTTATTTCTCCAAGAAAAAATTATGTGGGTATTCATCAGAAGTGCCTGGAATACCCACAAGATTTATTTATTTTTTTATTTATTTATTTATTTTTTATTTATTTATTTTTTTTTTGGAAAAATAAGAAAACATCAACATGTTTTGATTGAAAAAAAACAAAACAGAAAAACACCTATCCGCAGTAGAGCTGATTATGCATATTGATCAGAATCTTTGCTTGGCTCTTATGGGTAGGAAGGGATCCCAAGGGTAATGATCAGACAGCTTTGAAGCACAGGCTGACTCAAGTCTTTGCTGAGCACACCTGTCATAAGGTACATTTTCTCACATTCCAGCGAGTATATTTTTCTTTTTCAACCAGTACATGTATTTTGTAAAAGTACCCACAACCCAGGTTTTTTTTTTCCTTTGCTTCTCTGTATAGTAGTTGGAGTTTCTTGAGACCTTAGTTGTGTGGGACAATGGGAGTGTGGGGAATGAGGAAGCGGTGGGGGGATTGGAGAAAGGGTAATGTTTCATTTGCAAATCAAACTCAGTATGATTAATTTCCAAAGCTGAAAATTACAGTAGGACGCAAGTGGCAAGTGAATGAATCAGGATAACAATTTTCTTAAATGCTTCAGTTTAATGGTGAATTTTATTGTACAAAAATCTTTGTCCGATATGAAACTTTTAATGTCTTCCATCATTCAGTTTTATTATTTCCTCTCATCTTCTGTTCTGTTTCATTAGCCCATGTCGTGCTGAATAAATCAAGATGCCACACCTACTTCTAATTTGCAGCCAATGAGATTACTTCATCCAGGTTGTTGATATAAATTCACATACTTAATGACAAACAGTGCAGATCCAGATCAGTTGACTTCTTCAGAAGCCAACTGATCTGGATCTACAGTTTGCAATGGCAGGGTATATCCGGGTTCAGCAGGACCAATGTTAATAATTACCATATTGACCATTATAATTTTGACAGACAGGGTTAGGCAAACAGTGTAGACCCAGATCAGATGCTGCATTATGCAGCATCTGATCTGGGTCTACAGTGTTTGCCATTCATCCAGCAGTTTTAGACACATCAGCAGGTTGTAAATTAGACCTTCAAATTTTTGGACAAGTACGGTAAGGGGTAAAAGTCCAAATATGGAATACATTATTCTTGAGTGTCCTTGGCAGCTATAGGGTTTCTGTGACTGTAATTAAATCTGTTGATGACAATTTAACAGGGACTTGTGAATCAATAAAATGGACTTCTGTTTCGAATGGGACACACTCCTGCTAGAGGTTCTCAGACACTTGTTTCACTCACTGCAAGATCAGCAGCATTAATATTGGCAACAAAATCAATAGGGTCCACTGTAGCACTCAACTACACAAGCATGTTAACAAACTTTTGGATTAATGGCACTAGCAAGACATATTTGGTATTCGTTAAGAATTTTATATGAACAGTTGTAGTGCAGAAAGACTGAACAAATTTGGAAAAACTATTGACACTACAAGGATTTAATTCATTGGTAATATTTTATAAATTTATGTTTTTATGAATCTTTGTCAGTTTATTGAGATCAGTGTGGATATGCTTTTTCAGTTTTGATTATAATGACTGAGAGGCATATGATAGTATGAACAGAGAGAAATGTTCCTTTTTTCAGCCAGCCTTGGTGGCTCAGATGCACATCCGACTGATGATCAGGAGGTCGTGGGTTCAGTCCCCACCGAGTCCAATAACTTTCTTTCATGGAAATTAATCTTTTAATATTTTCTAAGGTCATTCTCTCCCTTCCGCTGATTCAAAAAGGGCAGTTTTCAGTTTTCTGGTAAAAGATCGGTTTGACATGACCATAATGGGTTGACTGGGCAGTAAAACCTTAACTCAGTCAATCAAAATCCTTCTTTTTCTTCTGTATTGCCTAGCTCCAGAAGAGAAGGTTATCCAGATAAATATTTCTTTTTTTTTCTCCACAAAAGCATATCTTGTGGGTACTCATTAGGAGCACCTCAGACACTCCATTGATCTGAGGTTAGACCAATGCTATATAGATGCAGATCAGATTGCTAATGTTTTTTTTTTTTGTTTTGATTTGCAGATGATACTAGGGTTAATATATTTGCT
Organism: Anodontia alba; assembly: GCA_964016985.1. Taxonomy (NCBI): domain Eukaryota; kingdom Metazoa; phylum Mollusca; class Bivalvia; order Lucinida; family Lucinidae; genus Anodontia; species Anodontia alba. The sequence goes on along the minus strand of OZ024822.1, from coordinate 66,233,779 downwards.
AACTCCTGCTGAACCCGATTATACCTGCCTTTGCAAACAGTGTAGATCTGAAGAAGCCAACTGATCTGGATCTGCACTGTTTGCCATCAAGTATGTGAATTTGTATCAATCAATCTGGATCAAGTTATCTGTTCGGATGAAAATCAGAAGTGGGTGTGGCATCTTAATTTATTCAACTTGACAAGGGTTAAAATACACAGGAACTAGTTTAAGATATAACATGGTTTAAAAAGGAACCTTAAAATATTGTACCATATTTATCCTAAGTATTCAGACACCTCAACTCCTTACCATACTTGCTCTAAAATTTGAACAAGTACAATTTACTACCTGTTGTTATGTTTTTTTTTTAAAATTGCTGGATGGATGGCAAACATTGTAGACCCTGATGAGATGCCGCAGAATGCGACATCTCATCTGGGTCTACACTGTTTGCTCAGGCCTGTTTGTCTGAATACTAACTATAATCAAGCAAAACAAATGTTCAGAAATATATAGAAAAAGGACCATTGTTGTTAAGCTAAGGCGGTTTTTCCCTTGGATCCCAGCAGTAGTGTTATAAAGAGGTAGTCGTGTTATTTTATTTATTTTTATTTATTTTTTTTTCATTATTTTCCATGAAAGTAGGATATTTCATTTGAATCATCTGTGAATGTAAAAACTGGAAAAATTAGGATTCATCACATACCTCAGACAATATATATTTCTAACCAAGTACCAGGTCTGTGGCTTTTGCAATTTGGATTTTTTTTTCTATTTTGGTTTCCATAGAGGCTGTTATAAGATAATAGCAACCTGCTCTTTATAATAACAGACCAATATTACTCCAGGTAAGACATTTTTATGACCAAATATTTGTTTTCTTAGTTCTGACTGCATAATAGAATAGGCTCAATGAGGCATTTTTTATGAGTACTGTCAAGAAATGAGCTGGGGCACAGCATTTCTTACAAGATTGCATGTGTGTTCAGCAAAGACTCATTTGTGTGACACTGAGCAGTCTTTGTTGTCAGTGCGCACTGAGCAGTCCTTGCTGTCTGCCTGAAGATGCTTTGGATCCTTGGCTACCCACAGAGTACCCTGTGAAGATTCTGATCAGACTGCACATATGCACAGGCTGATCTGAGTCTTCGTTGGGCATGCATGCAATCTTGTAAGAAATGTTGTGCTCCGGCCCAAAATATGTATTTGAAGACCTCTCTTATCTGGACTTCTGGCCCAATTCTTTTATCCCTCTGGAAAGTGGGATATGTTTAGAAATTGCTTATGCTTGCTGGTTGATATTAGGGATACAGAGATAGTGTAATGAACTTTAAGATGTTAGATTGATGATTCACATGAAATGTGAAAACTTATTATGCCACTGCAAACAGTCTTTGTGAAGGTATACTGTTTTCACGTCTGTTTGTCCATATGTCAGTCCGTCCAATACATTTTGGTTTCTACTTCTTAGCTTGCTAAATAATTTATCAAAATACAGTCATTACTTAATAAGCACTGCTTATTGACACTACTTGTTTGTTTCTTTTATCCTGAAAAATCCTTATTTTCTCAGAAAAATAATAAAAAATATATTTCAGACTGTCTTCTGCTGTAGGTGGGAATGACACTTTAAGGTTTATAGTAAAGACTTCACGCTGACATTTCAGTCAAGCCCACTTGCAGTTTTAGTATGTCCATCCATCCACGCATCTGTCTGTTCATTGATGTTGGTGTCTGTGGATACCTAAATTATAAATTCTTGTATCACTGTGTTCATACCTGTGAGCCACCATCAGACTTCATTGCTGTTTGATTCCCACCACTCCAGATTACCTCCCATAAAACTTGATCGCTGTAACCTGCTTTAGATGAAAATTGACCTCTGGTCTGGTTTCTGGGATTGACTCATATCTCTGCTCCCTCATGGGAAGGCTCTGTTATACTCGTCCATAGATCCCAGGCTATTGAAACTTCATCAGTTCATGCACCCTCCCACTTCAGGTAATCTGCCTCAAAAGTAGGTCACTGTGACTTAACATTTTGACAAAATGTATCCCCAGTTATTGGCAAGCACTGAAGACTGATTTACATGCTGGTCATAGCTATCTATTTCCACAGAAGGTAGAGCTTGACATTACATTGAAATTGTCTTTGGAGATGGTTTGAAGGAAATGTCAAGCCCTGTCTTCTGTGTAAAATGAGGAAAACATCACTTGTTAAAATTTGCAATCTGCTAAATTAGCCAAGAACATGCACAGCTCCATATAAGGCACTATTTTTTCTCAGGAAAAAAAGTGTTGACATTTTTCTTATTTCTCCACAAAATCATACATTGAGGGTACTCATTAGAAGTGTCTCACTGAGATGCTTCTGATAAGTATACACAACATGTTTTTGTGGAGAAATAAAAAAAAATATTTACCTGAGATCTTATCTAGAGCTGGTGTGAACATTTCAAGGTTAACCTTTACCAATGTCTGGGCTAATTGAGTCGATAACATTTAAAAATATTTTTTCTAGAAATTAGGCTTTGATATTCCATGCAAATTGTCTCCTAAGGGAGATAATTTTCTTGAAATGTCAAAACCTATTTTCTGGGAAAAATAAGAAAAAATATTTTTAATGTGCCATCTGCTTAAAATTTTACCCAGTATGCTAAGCATTAAAATAAGTCTTCCAACCATGTTTCCAATCCAGTCTGTAAGAGTCATCATGAAGGAAAGTCTTGCTGTTAAATTGTATTTATTTGTCAACCCTGCTGGTTTTTCTCCATGTAAGGTTAAATTGGAAGACAGTGTTGTGATAATTGAATTTGCTTTTTTCCCAATGGGAATATGGAAATAGAAATTTCTGTACTTCTTTGTGATATGTTTTGTCTGCTTGAAACTTGGTTATATTGGAACATTGGTACTTAGCATTTTAACATACTATTTTTATTTTGACCATAAATGGTTAGGATAAGAAAAGTCTTTCCTTTTCTCTATTTCTACCGTTACTGCAATCATGTATTTGACCATGTCTCACAGAATGCAGATTCTGCAGGAAGAACATTAATGCTTAGCACCCTGGGTAAAATTTTCAGCAGACGACATTTTGAAATATTTTTTTTATTTTTCCCATAAAACAGGATTTGACATTTCATGCAAATTGTCTCCATTGGAGACATTTTGCATGAAATGTCAAATTCTGTTTTCTAGGAAAAATGAGAAAAAATATCAATTTGTCATCTGCTGAATTAGCCCAGAGGTTGGTAAATGTTAACCACCTGAGGGACTACAGAGGCCCAGACAAGCATGCACAACCAGCCCAGAGTCTTCACAGGGCTCATGTCATATGGTACATTTTCTCATTTTGCAGTGTGTTTAACCCATTAAGCACCCATCACATCCACAGCAGACAACAGTATGATTTTTTTTCTTTTATTATTTTCAGATAAAATAAGGCTTGACATGTCATGTGAATTGTCTGCTAAAAAATTTAGAATGCCACTGGCAACAATTTTTTCTTGATGCTTTAAGGCTTAATATTTCATCAGTACATTGTAACAGCTTGATTTATGAATTATATCATCAGGGATGTAATATTAGTATCAAAGAAATAATTGTTGCAGTTCAAACAATCAAATTCAGATTTGCACTTTTCTAGTAAATCTTATTATTAATGATCACATTGTTGCCTGTGCAGAAAGTGCTTATAGTAAATGTCTTAAAATTTTGACACTTTGTTCCGTACTTTTTTTTTGCCTGAATTTTGCTTTTGATGCAGTTGTTTCTTAAAATACTGAGGGAAATGGCAAACATTATAGACCCTGATCAGACTGCTCCTAATCAGACTTAGTCAGAGCACGGTTTGCATATGCCATTTTGTTTGAAACTGTGGTGTACGAAATTTTAGAACATTTACTGTATGATCGTTTTCTGAAACAAATGTATGAAGTTTTGTTTCGATACAACATTTTAAGGCGTTGTTTTAAACACTTACCATGCTTTGGGCAGATTTAGCAGAAGACAAATATTGGTGATATTTTTCTTATTTTTCCTAGAAAATAGGATCTGACACTTCATGCAAATTGTCTCCTAAATAGGATCTAACACTTCATGCAAATTGTCTCCTAAAGAGACAATTTGCATGAAGTGTCAGATCCTATTTTCTAGGGAAAATAAGAAAATATATCAAAATGTCTTCTGATGAAATTTTTACCCAGCTTGCAACTGTTAAGTGGTGTTATATCTGAAACCATGTTATAATGATCCGTGTTATAAAGAGGTTCTTGCATATTATAAACTGCTCTTTTGGTTGGCATCAGCATTAAACAGTGTTCAGCCTAGTGTGGGTACTTTGATGAGAGATGTGTTATATATTTGCAACAATTTCAGTGAGGTGTTGCCAAAACACATTTACTCACTGGAATTCCTTTGGTGAGGTGGTTTCATTTAGTCCCTACAAGATTATGATTTAATACGTAAAAATTAACATATTCTATTGCATTTCTTCTTTGTTTGAATATTGATTATTACGAATGTACTGTTTTGTCATGGTTTATTCCTCATGTCTTCTTATTCTGTGCCTTGGGACGGCTGTGCCTCCTAGCTGTAACCTCTACCGGGTAACTTCTTTTATACTTTTTGATGCAAGAATAACAAAAAGTATCCAATGATATTGTCTGATCTGAAACTATGTACTTGAGTCAGAAGGTCCATCAATTGTAAACAGTAGCAGGGATTGGCGAAAGTCTGCCAATAAAACATCAGATTAGTTGGGAAGAGATTATATGCAGTTATTCAACTCTGATAATTGCTCATTCTTTGTCTTAAATTCTGAAACTGATAGCAACTCATTATCTCACTCTTCCTCAATATAGCCATAAAAAACAAAGAGTTTTTCAACTTGGCTTCCACCTCCCTGGTGTTGATGCCAAGATCAGTTTTTAACCTTTACCATTCTCTGGGCTAATTCAGCAGATGACAAATTGATGATAGTTTTCTTATTTTCCCCAGAAAACAGGATTTGACATTTCATGCAAATTGTCTTTATTGGAGACAATTTGCATAAAATGTCAAAACCTGTTTTCTGTGAAAAATAAGAAAAATAAGAAAAATATCATCTGCTGAAAATTTTGCCCAGAGTACTGAAGCATAAGTTTCATGTCAGAGAATGAAAACTGGAAGATAAATGTTTGGGTTGTTCCATACTGTAGACAGAAAACTGGAAGATAAGCCTTTGTGTTGAACTATGCAGAAACAATGTATTATATTAAATAACTTGCAGTTTTTGGGAGTAACCACATGTCTTTCTTTGATGGTCGATTTTTATCGAAATCGTTTATGCATTATGGGTAAAAGTACCAATCCATTTTTCAAAATATACTGGTAGGGTCATTTGGGCTAACAAAAACCACACCTACTACATGTATGTTTACTGTATAATTAGACCATTGTGACAAACAAAGTAGACCCAGATCATATGCTGCAGAACGCAGTGTCTGAATATTTGACACTTTTCTAGCAGTTTTAGACACATTAACAGGTAGTAAAAATGAACTTGTTCAAATTTTAAGACAAGTATGGTAAAGAGTTAAGATGCCCTAATATTAAAGGTAAATATGGTAGCCCAAAGAACAAGAGCCCGGCTCGACAATTACCTTAACAGTGTTGACTGGGCTGTGAAACTCCAGATCAAATAACATCAAAGGACAAGACACAAGGTATAGCCTTGAATAGTGGCCAACAGCAGGAAACTGGTTAAGAGCATTATCTGTGTGTTTTGTTCCATTATTCTACACCAGATCTGATCCTAATCATTCACATCTTGAAGCTGCATTTTCTAGTATATCTTGTTCTGATATATTACTAGGATCTGGAGTTGTTCCAATCAGTGATATAGCTTCATGTCAGAGAACCTAGATTTTTGTACCATGCTGAACTTAACCCTGGTCCTACTGAGCCCGGATATACCCTGCCTTTGCAAACAGTGTAGATCCAGATCAGTTGGCTTCTGAAGAAGCCAACTGATCTGGATCTGCATTGTTTGTCATTAAGTATTTGAATTTGTATGAACAAGGGTTAACTGAATAAGTTTGTGCCCCGCTTTAATATAACTTTGTGACGTTTGAAATGATTATGTTCCCAACTTTGAAAAAGTTGAGGGGGCATATTACTTTTGCTTTGTTGTTCCAGTCATCCATTTGTTTATTAGGCACTCTTTTTGCTAGGTCCTATAACTGATAAAGGGTGTATGCTAGGGTATTTAAGTTTCATATATAGGTTCGTTATTGAAAATAAGCTGACCTTGCTTTGTCTTTTCCAGCTGACCTTTAGTATTGTAGAGTTATGCCCCTTAAAAAAACAAAACAAACAAAAGAAAAAAACAACACCAAACAAACAAACAAAAAAAAAAACTTGTGTACAAGATTTCAGCTGGGACTTTGTTTCATATTTTCAGGCTTATTGGGGTAGAGGTGTAGATCACCTGGTTAATTTTTAAGAAAAAAAAAACACATCAATTTGAGAGTTTTATGTCCATTGGAGTTGTTCAAATTTTAGGATAGTTTGTTCAAATTTTAGGACAGATGTGATAAGGAGATAAGGGGTCTGGACACATGTATACAGCTTAGGTCTGTTAAAGTAAAAGTGGATAATTGTTTTGGCAATATGTTGAATTGATCTTTGTTATGAGTGAACTTGACATATGATGCCATCGAGTAATTGTTGCTGGCATTTACATTGTCTTTGTGTGAATGAAAATGCAAGCTGATATAAAACTGCTGTTTTTCCCATACATCAGCAACTTTGGTGGGTTGTACCTGTATATGTTATATATCTGAAGCTATTTTTAGTAATTTCTGCGGGGGGGGGGGGGGGGGGGGGTGGAGGGGGGGGGGAATATAATTTATAATTCCCAGGAAGAAATATTTCCTTTAGAACTCTATCATGCCATGTGACGAGTGTAGATAACCTAAAGTCCCAAAACTTATTGACTTCCACTTGAAAGAGGGTAAAACAGATCCAAAGAAAAAAATCATTTTTATGATATGTAATATATAGGTTAATACGTACTAAGGCTCTGATTAGCCTGTAGATCCAGGTGGTCTGATCAGTCGTCACCGTCCATCCCAAGCCTTGGATTCTTGGCTGTCCAGAGACTGCACAGAGAAGACTGATCAGACTGCATGGTTTGGACTGGGATCTGTGTTATGACTGTAAAATAACCTCATTTGGTTGTCAGCTTAAAGTTTTACCCAGTACAACAGCCACCCTTGGGAACAAATATGGCTGTGCTGTGGGGAGGTGGCTATTATAGAGAAACTAAATGAAAAAATCTGGGCCCAGTTGTTCAAAGCATCGTTAGCTTAACAAGCTCGTTAAGGGTCATTTCGTTAACTGTTTTAGCAGATTCAATACACAATATTCTGATGTTTTTTGCTGAAAAAACGTGAGTAGCTTTTGCACTGCAAAAGCTACTCACATTTTTTCAGCAAAAAATTTCAGCATATTTGCATATCACTTGATGTAAAGTTTAGCGAATTGTTAACTAACGACATCGTCAGCTTTGAACAACTGGGCCCTGCAGTTTGGGATATCAGAACAATAGATGTTATATGGAGGTGGCTATCATACAGAGGTAACCTTTAGTGAAGATTACACTGTACTACCATGGACATTTGTGCCCTAAAATAATGTTCTTTTGTATGTTGGTGCCTGAAATAGAGCTAATTGGCAGGCAGTTTTGGAGAGAATGAAATTAAGTGTATGTGGTATTGGTATAAGGTAGCCACCTAATATCACACTCCAGCAAAGTTCCCTTGGATCTGATTTTCTTGTAGGCTGTAGGTCCATTCTTACATGTAAATTTTTGATAGTAATATAAGGTTGATAGTAGATCATATTTGGATCAATGCTGTAGTCTAGACCACATCACAGGAACTTGTCAGTGTCATTAATAAGTGTCTAATACATATTTTGCACATATACCATATTTGATCTAATTACCACACTGTGTGCTTAGATTTTTCAAACTTTCTGGAAAAAAAAAGAGTAAAATATCCAACTAATATGAAGGCACATTTTGAAGAAAGATTCATAGGAGGCATTCTGTGCCATTGTAGGAGGCATTCTGTGGCATCTGATCTGGGTCTACACAGTTTGCCCAGGACAGTCCATCCCAATACTTAGGATAAAATCTGTAATAAAAGTTTTTTTGTTTTTTTTTTTTGTCTCTTGTGGTACAGTAGAAACATCTCTCATGGTGATTGAAAGTCAGTTGCAATTTATTTGCAATTTACTGATGTAAGGTTTCCAGCAGACTGCTTGTAATTGACTCACTTCAGTACATCAAAAAGAAATCATTTCCAATGAAATTAATTTGAAGGAATCCCTTTAATGAATCATGAGCTTGATAGTGCATTACAATATGGGCCCTGATACCACATTTATACTCAGACAGACTAGCCTCAGCAAACAATGTAGACCTAGATCAGATGCCACATCTGTGGCATCTGATCTAGGTCTACATTGTTTGCTACTGACCCAGCAGTGTTTCATACTCACCCACATGTAGTGAAATGGGCTTGTTCAAAGTTTAGGACAAGTGTGGTCAATAAGGGAGTTAAGGTGTCGGAATACTTAGGGTAAATACATGTACAACAGATGGAATAGCTACCATATTTATCTTAAATATATGGACAAACATGTCTCAGCAAACTGTGTAGACCCAGATCAGACTACTCATAAAGGAGCAGTTTGATCAGAGGAGTCTATACTGTTTTCCTTTCAGCTAACCATCAGTTAGTCATGCCAGGGCAAATAGTGTAGACCCAGATCATACTAGTTTGATCAGAGTCTACATAGCTTCACCAAGAAGTCAAATGGACTTTTTTTTTAGGATACATATAATAATTTATTCTTACTCTTAAAACAGGGTTTTATATTTCAAATATGACAAAAGAAGCTCTAAACATAGATTCAGTTTTTGTATAATGCTGCTGGAATGTGCAAGGTTATTGAATGTGCAAATGTAGAAGCAGAATTCCTTGTCCTGCTGAACTCAGATATACCATCTTTGCAAACAGTGTAGATCCAGATCAGTTGGCTTCTGAAGATGAAGCCAACTGATCTGGATCTGCACTGTTTGTCACTAAGTATGTGAATTTGTATCAGTAACCTGGATCAAGTAATCTGATTGGCTGAAAATTAGAAGTGGGTGTGGCATCTTAATTTATTCATCATGGCAAGGGTTAAGAGGACTGGCTACACTTGATTGTTTTTTTGCCATTTTTGACAAGGTAGGGATCTTTTGTGACTTCCTGTTTGCTGTCTTTTACACCAAGCCAGTTCTGAAAACGTTCTATGCTTTAAAAGGAAAGAATTTATTCCCAGCACCAAGCCCCTTTTGAAAAGGGATCTACTCTAAAAGTAAAGAACTTGCTCCCAATAAAAATTCTTCCCTTTTAGAGTAGACCTCTTTTTCAGAAGGAAGGCAAAAACAGTTTAGACAATTCCCCTTAAGCAGCTCAGCCAGCTAAAACAAGATGAACCTCACAGTGTGACCCTTTCTCTTTAACGGAGGAAAGTTGATTAACAAAATTCAGTAGAGATTTTCTAAATTTTATGAGTTGAGAAAACTTGTCATTAACAGTGATTGTCTTTGACAACAGCTGTCTTTCTTAAATGCCTCTTTCCGCTTGTTGTCAGGCAGTGTTTGCTGCATCTGACAGACTTTTCAATAAAATCACACATACCATGCAAAAACTGACCATAGCCCATACCATATTAACCGTGAGTATTCGGACAGATGGACCTGAGCAAAATGTGCAGACCCTGATCAGATGCTGCAAAATGCAGCATCAGATCAGGGTCTGCACCGTTTGCCACTCTTCAAGCCATTTTAAGACACATCATTTGGTACTAAAATTGTTCAAATTTTAGGACAAGTAGGACAAATCTTAGGACAATGTGTTTTGGTGTCTAAATGTTCAGGGCCCAGTTGTTCAAAGCTAACGATGTCGTTAGTTAACGATTCGTTAAAATTTAAATCAAGTGATACACAAATATGCTGAAATTTTTTGCTGAAAAAATGTGAGTAGCTTTTGCAGTGCAAAAGCTACTCACCTTTTTTCAGCAAAAAATATCAGAATATTGTATATTGAGTCTGCTAAAACAGTAAACGAAATGACCCTTAACGAGCTCGTTAAGCTAATGATGCTTTGAACAACTGGGCCCAGCTTAATTACAATAAGGCATAGAACATCCTGTAAGTCTGCATCACTGTTTGATCAAGGTCATTGCTATTCCTTTATAGAATGACTGAATATTGTAAGACCTAATGGCAAACAGTGAAGATCCTCATCAGACTGCCAAGGTGCGTGATTGGCCTACTCAGTTACACAGACTGATCAGAGCCTTTGTTGTTCAGATAAGCACTAAAGCTGATTTTAGCTTGCCTGTACAAAATACATGTGGAGCAATAGCAGTCACCATGGTGGTGGCGGTGGTTAAATGTTTTGGTCAAAGTTTTCAGAACGCTATAATATTTTCTGAACCTCTGGATGGAAGTAGTTCATACTTACCCTGATGTTAGATACTGGTCAGCAGTTCAATATTGTGCCATCGCGACCCACATGAATGACCTTGAGGTCAAGGTCACAGTCTTTTTGTATAAAGTTTTTGTTTTGGTTAAAGTTTTTAGAGACTTAGAGCGATTCAGGCAAGCTACTGTCCTGCAACAGTTCTTATTTAAATATGTGAGTTACATGTCTGTGAGGGCTACAGTCTCATTTTATCAGGTCTGCTTAAATTTTCTCAGGTTGTGTGTAAACAAACTAGAGTAAGCACCAGTTGTTTGATCAGGGATCAATTCTGTTCTAATAGGGAGAATTTTCTGTAAAAGGCAATTCTGAAATCAATAAGACATAACCGATCAGAATGCCAGTAGGAAATATGGAACCTTGGAATGTATCTCTGTCTGACATTTTCACTTCTTCTGGAAAGGTGCCCATTTTATTTAGTACCATATTTACCCTAAATACTCGGACACCTTAACTCCTTACTATAAGTCTTGTCCTAAAATTTTACTTCTTGTCAATGTATCTTAAAATTTGTTGATGGTAAACACTGTAGACACTGATCTGGGTCTAAAATGTTTGCTCAGACCTGTCTGTACGAATACTTAGGATAAATGTGGTTCATCTGATATTGTATGGACAATGTTATATATTCATAGCTACAGATAAGTGGGTTGTCCAAATAAGCATTTTTCTTATTTCTGCATGAAAACATATTTTGTGGGTACCCATTAGAAGTGCCTCACTGAGGCGCTTCTAATGGGTGCCCACAACATATGTTTTCATGGAGAAATAAGAAAAAAATCAGTACTTTTCAAATGAAAAAAATCATCTTATCTAGAGCTATAATTATATTCTGTATTTACCCTAATTATTTGGACAGACAGGCCTGAGTAAACAGTATAGAATACAGCACCAGATCTGGGTTTACACTTTTTTGCCACACATACAAACATATCAGCAGGTATGAAAGCAAATATATTCTCATTTTAGGATTGGTATAGTGAGCAGTTGAGGCTTACAAATTTTTAGGGCAAATATGATATGTGGTACTCTGAGAACAAGCATTACAAGGTGGGGGAAGGGGGCATGTTAGTGTCTTCTGTTTCTGCACTGTATTTGCTTTTTTCCTCCTCCTCTTCTGTTTCTCTCATTATCTCCTCTATCTCTTCTGCTAGCTCTTCTGTTCCTTTTGCCCCTTTTTGCCTATTCTCTTTGAGACAATACAAAATGATCCACAAGGGTTGACATGTATTTAACCCTTCTCTTGCTGAACACGACATGCCCTGTCTTAGCAAACACTGTAGATCCAGATCAGTTGGTTTCTGAAGAAGCCAACTGATCTGGATCTGCACTGTTTGCCATACAGTATGTGAATTTATAGCAACAATCCAAATCAAGCACTCTGATTTGCTGAAAATTAGAAGTGGGCATGGCATCTTAATTTATTCAGCATGACAAGGGTTAAACAGGAAATTTGTTCAGTTGCAAACTGTGCTTCCTGTCCATTTTCAAAACTTCATAAAGATATATGGGCCAAGCTAAGTGAAAAAATGTCTTAGAGCATGCACAAAATATGTAGAGATTCATCCCACGCATACACATAGTCTCATCCGGGCATTTGCTCTCCATTGATAAATTCTATAGTGTCCAATGATTCTGTAAGCAGACATTGAAAGCCCTGATCAGACTGCACTGATGCACAGGCTGATCTGGGCCTTTGTTGTCTGCATATGCCTGAAGACATATTTTTGCATGGCACAGCCCATAGTAAATGTCCTAAAATTTCAAACACTTTATTATGATGTCCCCCCTCCCTGTCAGTGGGGAGGGGGACATACCGTAATAACCCTAAGTATTGGGACATATAGGCCTTTGCAAACAGTGTAGACCCAGATCAGATGCTGCAGAATGTGGCATCTAATCAGGGTCTACAAATTGCCATACATACAGCAATATGATAGACACATCAACAGGTAGTAGAATGAACTATTTCAAATATTAGGAGAAATATGGTAAGTAGATAAGGTGTCCCAATACTTAGGGTTATTATGGTAATTTGTTTTTGGTGCAGATCTTGTTAGCCTCCTCATTGGCATTGGTGTCTGCGTCATACTTTCTTGTCTGCACAATATCTTGTGAACCAGATTCTTACCAAATTTTCATTGATATATAGCTGGGACATAACAAAGAACTGATCAGATTTTTGTGACCTTGGCCTAATTTTCAAGGTCACAGAAGTAGAAAAACTGAAAATTCAGGGTTGGGGAACATTTATTTCATCTGTAAACACTGTTACTAGTTACATACATATTACTTTTACCTTAATATTCAGTTTGTATACTTTCACTTCCCAAAACACTAAAGGGGCAGTCTGATCAGGGACTGCACTGTTTGCATATGCCATTTTGTCAGAGAAATCTGGTATACAAAACTTTAAGACAATGGTTATAACTTGCATGTGGCTATAGAACAAGTCTGTAATTTGGTGGGCGGCAGATTCATTAATTAGATTCTGATATTTGAAATCCTGAATCAATACATCATCCTGCTTTTTGTCACTGAGGTATGTCACAGAAAAAAGGTGCTTAACAGAGGTGCAAACAATAAAGGCCCAGATTAGCTTGCACATCACGGGGCAGTTTGATCGGGGCTGTCACTTTTAAGAGAACCTTTTTGAGTCTAAATAATCTCTTGGCAGGCTGACGGAGAAGACTGTGATTAGACGGGAAAGAGATATGAAAGCTGATTCATTCCTTCCTTTTCAGATATATATCAGGTTCCTTTTTTTCATGACAGGACCCAGTTTACAATATCTTTATGCAAACAGCAAAGCTATGCTCTGGTCAGGCTCTTCCTTAATTCATAGTTCTAGGTCAGGTGATAATTGAGGTGACAATTTAGGATAATTTTTATTGTTTTTATTTTTAGTTGTTTTTTTTTTTGTTTTGTTTTGTTTTGTTTTTTTGCATGAAATATATATTGTGGGTACATATTGGAATTGCCTCAGAGAGGCAATTCCAATGAGTACCCACAATATATGTTGAAATGCAAAACATGTTTTGGCACAGAATTTTTTGGTGCAAAAAAAACAAAA